>JAUTDX010000625.1:0-137942 GCA_030844895.1 Ambrosia x helenae
GAAGCCATCTCTTAAACATGTTGATGACGAGTTTGTACCTGTCACAAGCCAATAGTGAGATTGTTTATGTGTATAAGTATGTTTGTACGTATGAATGTATATATCATTAGTTTGTACCTTTCCCTACCAATAGTGGAAAATCATTATCGTAAACTATCAAATTGTCTTTGATTGTTTACGTCTTTCGAATGGTTGCTTCCCTTACGTTGGAAAATTTATATAACAACAACAACAACAATAATAATAAACAAAAACCTATCCTCCTTTTTTTGTTTTCTTTTATTGTTGGCCACCAACGAGTATCGTTTTGTACCTCAGGAGGTTTGTGGTCAGTCATTATTGGATCCACAACCGCCATTATTTTCCACAACATGCTTTTTTTCACTTGCGGTGATTGCGCTTTAGTTGCTTTGTGACTTGATCCATTTCCCACTGAAAGTAACACTCGTTTTCCTCAACTTCTTCTGCCGCATAATCAAGTCGTGTCCACAATACATCGATATCAGACAGTGGTATATTTATACCTATATTAAAAATTCACAGTTAATAATAGTAAAAATACTAGTAGTAATAAAGTAGTAGTACTATAATAATAATAATAATAATAATAATAATAATAATAATAATAATGATAATAATAATAATAACAAGTTTAAAAATTGGTATTACCTCTTCTTTCATACAAATCCAGTCGACATACACATGGCAATCCACAACTCCTAATAAGCTGGTAATCACAAGTCTATATTGTTTTTCTCTCAAATATTGTATCTTTTTAAGCTTGAGGAGCAACATTTCGATCGCTGCTTGGGAAACATTACCGAGTAGGTTCCGAAACATCGGTAAGTCAAGGTGCCCCATTTATGTGACCGGCTGACTTGGAACAAGTGTTTTATCGCTATGCGTTGTGACTCATTAACTTGGTCTATAAGCATCACAAGTTGGTGGAGCGAGCTGTTCGGACCCTTAATTAGCCTCTTAAACAATGCATGTTGACTCTCAACTCTGCTCGTCGTATGCTGACCAAATGTATAGTTTGTGTGTGTCCATGCTTTATAATATTTAAGGAAAACTTCATGCATTTATTAAAAAACAGATGTGAAATAGAATAAGGAGATCAATTAAGAAAATCTGTATGTATGCATGAGCGATAAAAAACGATTTGTTTGTCGATGTCACTCCCACAACTTTAACAAACAGGATTTTATACTCGTTTGTGTTGTTAGGTGGCGTCGATCAATAACACATGTGGAAGGCACGCCATAGATTGTATGAGACCTGATGTACAAAGGCAATATCCCCATCCGCATTTGTCTATGGAATTCTGCCATGTGTAGTATGGAGTTTGGTAATAATAATAATAATAAAATAATAATAATAATAATAATAATAATAATAATAATAATAATAATAATAACTGCATTGGAGTTTGCTCACCGTACATTAATGTGTGTTTAATTTTGTTTATGGTATTGTGTATGTCTCTTAGAATGCATACACAATTCGGGTTTTGTGCTCTATAGCCAAATGTATATTTCATGGCTCCATGTTTTGAAAATAAAGCATTACGACCAACTTTTCTTCGATCGGTGTCAGCCTCATAGCAAACGTGTGACCGTCAACATGTTGAAAAGGTTCGGTGTTATGATCGGGTTTTTTACCTCCAACTTCCAACCACTATAGCCTAGTCTCTCTATCAGTTCAAAGGACAGTTAACCTTTCAGGTACTTGAAACCTATACTTTGGCTGTACTAAGGTGTTCGCCACCACGGTCGCATCGTAGCCATATCTTAACTTTTGTTTGCATATGATCTCTTGCCTTTTGAAATCGTATGTCCGATCATAATGACGTACCCGCTATCAAGGGATCTATCGTAAACCCATTGTTTCAACTATTCAACAGACCCAAATACCTAACATTTATATACAAGTCTAAATTATATATGAGTGTAAATATATACCATTCCAAATTATTAGCAATTAAAATTTTGACATTATAATTAATTAAAAAAATCATAAATTATTAAAAATATCTAAATCCAACAAACCTTAAAACAAAATATGTACGGGACAAGTATATATGAGCCTAAAATATATACTAGTCTAAATCCAACAAACCTTAAAACCAATTTAACCAAAATTATGAGTCTAAATATTACAAGTGTAAATAGATAAACACACCTTATCGGTTTCATATGAAACATACCGGGTATGGGTGAGCAAAATTAACCGCCAAACCAATAACCAAACCATAACCGACATAAATGAACCGATTTTAACCGATAACCGACGTAACCAATGGTTATGGTTATGAAATTTCTTTAACCGAACCGAGCGGTTATGGTCATGGTTATGAAACTTTGGTTAACCGATATAACCAAAACCGAACCGAACTTCTAGTTTTAAGTCTATGTAATAGGTTTATGTTTTACACTAACTATGTAGAGGTTTTCTATAAAGATAAAAGTATGCTTGTAACAAAACGATCTTGATGTATGTGACATTTATTTTAATCAAGAATTAAACTTAGGCTTAGGTAAGTTTATTGTCTTGATATATCTTTTTAACAAGGATCCCCATTAGTAGTTTAACAAAAAAAATGTAATCTTGTTAGTCTTATAAAAAAAAAAAAAAAAGCTTAAGCTAAGTCTACCATCGTAGGTTTCATTTTTTATTTTGTAGACCCACGCGATTTTAATTTTAAAACTTTAGTCGAAAGTTAGCTTTAGTTAAAGTTTGTGATTAATAACCGAAATAACCATAACCGAACCATAACCGAATTCATAACCGATTAACCATAACCGAAGTTTGGTTATGGTTATGGTTAAGGAAATCCCATAACCGAAATAGCGATTATGGCTATGGTTAATGGTAAAAACCGAACCAAACCGACCCATGCACACCCCTACATCCGGGTTAGGTTCTGCTTTTGTGTCAACACCTTCATAAGCAACTTTCTCGTCGTCAGCAACTTCCTCAAAGCCATTATCACCTTCCTGGGAGTCCTTAGCACCTTTCCCGCACGAATGGTAAGTCACGTATGTGTACCACGGATAGCTTGGTGGCACGAAAAATGACTCATCTTCCTCTACGTATTTCTGTTCAGATCGGCAGCACCTTGCCATCATTAGAACGAACCACGGATTTAACCTCTTCTTTACCAACTTGAACCCCGGGTCCAAAAACACTTTCAGAGACGTAAGACTCGTTCAGGGACAGATCACTGATCACTGAGGGAATAGTTGTAGGAATACGACATCGTTAGACCAATTTGTCGAGAAGAATCGGTGGTGGTGTTTGAATGTTTGTTTGAAATGAGAAGGAAGTTGCTCCTATCTCCATTAAACCAGAGAAATCCACGGCCCGTTGAGGCCTCCACGAGCCGTGTAGGGTTTTAATTATGCCAACCTACCAGATATCCCCCGGCCGTGGAGGCCTCCATGGGTCGTGGGAGTTTACTTTTTCAGTCTGAACACCTTGCTTTGCAGGTAGTTCAGACTGTACGTCGTACCTCGTACCCAACCACGGCTCGTGAACGCCTCCGCGGGCGAGTAGGGTTTTAATGGTCCCAACTGCCAATTTTTTTTACAGGCCATGGAGACCCCCACATCCCATCAATTTCTGCTTTACATTTCACGGGCCGTTGGGGTCTCCACGGCCCGTGTAGGGGATTTGTGGGGTTTTGGAGGGGCAGTAGCGGACCCAGGATTTTTTCACCAATAGGGTCCCCATTTTTTGGTGTTCAGATTTTTTACAACGAAATGTTAGTTTTCAGCCCGGTCGTCGTTCGTGTCGGGGCGGGGCGACAACTAGTAAACATGCCTCACGCGTTGAGGCGGTACAACGAATAAAAATATAAGTCGTGTTCATTCTTAACAACATATAAGTCTTTTTTGTAAACCTTAGTACATGTTGTTGAAAAGAGTAAACTCAAAATCCAATAGCATGTAAGAGAACTATTAAACAATAATAATATATACTAACAAACGTTTGGTTGTTCACTTTCATATAAACAATTGAACATCATTTTGTTAGCTCGATTTTTATCAAACTACTAAATCAAAAGCTCTAAACCCAAGAGTTATGTTCACAGTATCACAGTTATATAGATAATCAAATAAGGAATTAATTTTCAACATAAACAAAATTAAATATGTTTGAAAGTAATTTTTTTTTTTTTTTGAAAAAATGCTTTAATTCAACAAACGCCAAAACCGGTCCTCAAAACGAGGGCCGACGGCTCAAACCACTATAACATGTACAAAGGATATCTACTCCAATCTTTCCACACAGGTCTATTACATTTAGTTCTATTCTTAACCCAAAGAAAAGACAATGACTTCACCGTAGAGACAATTCGCTCCACACATGGCTCTTTTCTGTTAAATACCGTCTCGTTCCTTGACTTCCAAATCGCCCATAAAGTAACAATTACAATCCCATGCATTATATTTTTCTTCATCTTGCACCCCGGGAGTGTTTTATATACCTGCAATAAGTCTTTTATGTCGAACGCGAAGATTGGAGGAATTTTACACCAAGAACCGATCCTGTCCCAAACACTTGCAGCTATCAAACAATCAACCAGAATGTGCATCTCTGTTTCATCTTTATCACGACACCATGGACATAAAGGGTCCTGAATAACAATGTTGCGCTGAACTAACGTTGCTCTCGTAGGAATTGCGGTTCTGTTCCGCTCTCCAGGCCATTAGCGAGCACTTCAATGGAACCCAAGAAACCCATTTCATCACAAAATTTGACCCGTAATCATACCTCTGCAGAAGTAAATCAACCGTCCCCTTTGCTGTACAATCCATTTGCCCTTCTGCCACCCACGTCCAACAATCTTGGCCCATTGAGACTTCAAATCTATTCAGAGCATCGCACATCTGCAGCCACTGCACTAACTCGTCCATTGTCCTGATTTTTTCAATCCAGCTCGCGTCCAACATCAGCTTATTATTAGATACTTTCGTTCTTTCCGCCACTGTGCATGCTTTCTTTTCTTCAAGGCGATATAAAAGCGGCCATTTATCTCTAAGTGCATAGTCGTCTAACCATATATCTATCCAAAACCTTACCGCCATGCCACTCCCCACTTTAGCTCTAATGTACTTATGAATCGCCACCTCTTTTACCTTCAACCCAGCCACTGTTTTGACAATGGATTTCCATCTTCCAGCCGCATATTTGTTCACCGGAAGCACATCCCACAAGTTACCACTCTTATGACAAACTTCAATAACCTTTGCCCACAACGCATTGTTATTCTTACGAAATCTCGAAGCCCATTTGAAAATGAGAGCTTCATTAACCACTTCTAACCTTTTAATTCCCAACCACACAAATTTTTTTGGAGTCGTAACTCTATCCCAACTCACCCAATGCATTTATTACCCACATTTGTACCGGTCCACAAGAATTTTTTCATTATTCTTTCAAGCAAATCTAATACCTTTCGAGGCGCTTTGTACAAGGAAAAATAGTAGATTGGGAGACTTTCAAGCACGGATTTGATGAGAACCACCCTTCCTCCGATAGATAGAGTCCTTGCCTTCCAACTCGCTAATCTTGAATTAAACACCTCAATAATTTTCTTCCAACTAGCACATCTATTCATATTAGCCCCCACTTTAATCCCCAAGTAATCGAAAGGTAGAGTGTCACTTTTACACCCTAAAGTACCCGCCATAGCATCCGTTTCCTCACTACTAGTACCAACCCCGTAAAGGTTAGATTTATTAATATTAATTTTCAATCCGGAACAACTATGGAAACATCTCAACACTCTAGCCAAATTTTTCCACATTCCCCTCCGTCCATTCGCCTAAAATAAGCGCGTCATCGGCATTTAATAAATGTGAAACAACCATACCTTCATTGTCAAGCCGGACTCCTTTAAAATCACCCAATGCAATCGCTTTCTTAATGGTCAAAGATAGGGCTTCCATGACCACCAAGAACAAAAACGGAGAGAGTGGGTCACCTTGTCTAAGTCCCTTTTGACACACAAACTCAAACGTAGGTGACCCGTTCACCAAAACCGCCGACCTAGCCGCCTTAAGAATCCCCAAAACCCACATACTCCAATGAGAAGGAAAGTTCATTTGTTCTAACATAGAGATTAAAAATCCCCAATTCACGTTATCGTACGCCTTCTCGAAATCAATTTTTAACAAAAAGGCCTTTTTCGGGTTTACGTTTCAACCAAGCCAAAACTTCATTAACCACAAGGGGACCATCCAAAATATACCTATCTTTCAAAAAAAGCCGATTGTGATTCCGAAGTCACCTCCCCCATAACATCTTTGATTCTATACGCCAAGAGCTTCGAAATCACCTTATTAACCATACCAATCAAGTTGATAGGACGATACTCCTTCATACTAGTCGGGTTTTTACATTTCGGCACCAAAGTTATGAACGAGAGTCCACACTCCGGGCTAATGTACCCCGTGTCATAGAACTCGGTAAGAACATGAAAGAAATCATCCTCCAACATACCCCAAAATTCCTGAACAAACTGAAAGTTAAAACCATCCGGACCGGCCGCCTTATCCTTACCACAATCGAAGACGGCTCTTTTAATTTCTTCTCTTGCAAACGGTTGTGTCAGCTTCTCTCCCGCGGCTTCCGACAAAGTATTTACATTATCACACACTAGGACCGGTCTTGCGCTACATTCTTCGCTAAAATGAGCTCGAAAATGTCTTAATACCTCTCGCTTCACCAAAGCCGGTTTTGTAATCCATTCCCCATTTACCTCCATACCTTGAATAGCGTTACAAGACCTTCTACCATTAATAACTCGATGGAAGAAACCCGTGTTATCGTCACCCATTGCCGCCCATTTCACTCTGGATCTTTGCTTCAAATCTTTGTTTTTAATTTCGTTCAGCTCGTTAATCCTCAATCTACATTCCTCTAGAATCCATTCCTCATCTTCATTAAGGCTTCTGTCTTCCATTTGTTTTTCCAACACATCCACTTCCATACAACAGGACACGAATTCTTCTCCTTCCTTTTTTGACACTTCCCCATGCATTATTCCAAAAACATGACTTCATTGATAGAAGTGTTTAACGGTTATGTGAATTTAAAAGCTTTGCTAGTAAATCATCACAATAACGGAAGCAAGGAGATATTATATCTTTTAATCGGATATGTACTTATTTCGAGAAAGAACAAAACACCCAAGTCCTTCACGGGTAGCTCAGTTGGTGAATGGACCAGGGATCTCTCTTGGAGGTCTCAGGTTCGATTCCCACGAAGGACATAATGAGAAATGATGGATGACTCATGGCTTATGGTCATGAGTTCGAGTCCTGATCTCGCCAGGTTTTACCGGTTCACTACTGTCGTGCCTTCGGGCGGGTATGTGGGGCGGGTTTTCCCTGGAAGCGGGCTGTCAGGCGGGCTAGGGGCTTCGTGCGTCCGGGGTGGGCCGGGCTGTGCCCCTGTCTTTGCCACTGGGGGGCCGCGTACGAAGTACCCGGCGTTGTTTAGTTGGCCGTTCAAAAAAAAAAAACCAAACACCCAACATTATAGGAATTACACGTAAACAAAATACCAAAAAAAATGAGAGTTGCAACCCTTGAACTCGCGACCTCCTTGTTAACATAGAAGGGGAGTTCCCACTACACCATCTTCCATCTTAATATTTTTATTGGTTCCTTACAAAAATTGGTATACCGGCAGCTACTACATTTTAAAAAAAGATTGGTGTCTAGAGACCCCTACCATACACGTGGGTCCACCCCTATGGAGGGGGATGTGTATGTAATATGACCCTTCTCAAAAACTTAAAACACCCTTTTTTTTCTTATTTTGATATAAGTTTATTGAAAACTGGGCCGTATGCAGAATAAAACCTCTATTTGCGGGTTAAGTGAAGCAATTGAACTCACTGGATTAACGCTTATATTTTGATGTAAGTTCATGATATGAGTACGTACGCAGGTTTAACTTGGTTTATTTAGGGTATTCGTATTATGGAATTAAGCAAGTATCAATTTTATCCTTTATGGTATCTGATAAGTCAAGCCGATAACAACTAAATTCACGCCACAAATCACAGGGCAAAACAGCGAAAGTCCCTCCGCGTAAGGGAAAGAAAAAAACCTAGTGTATAGTAATAAAAAAAAAAGTTTATGGAAAGGTAATTAGGATTCATACACCCCCTATTTAGAATTCATACACCCTGACCCACATCACATACCAATAGAAGGCTGCCACATACCCCAAAATGTGATGTCACACCCCCAGAATATGACGTCATAGGGTGTATAAATCCCATAACCCTTATGGAAATGGTGTAATTATAGTATGTGTCATTATAATTAATGATTGAACAATATTCGTCAATTGGACGTGGACCCAAATATTTATAACTTTCATAAACTTCCAAAATAGTAACTAAAAGTTTCCAGAGTAGGGCCACAAAATCATCACTGGTTACGTAAATTTGAGATATGGCTTGTGTATGGCAGTAAAACTTACTTCGTGTACCATTGACAAACACATGCATACTCATTGGGTTAATATCACCTTTGTTATAAGATTTTGTATTATTTTTAATCAATCAATGAATAAACTATAAACTAGTTATGTCATTATAACATTTGGCATATCAATACAACGATAACCATTTTATAAATTATTGGTTACAAAGTATGACTTCGGTATAAAAAATGAAATGTTTTTTAATTAATATCTGAAATATTTTTTGGATTTAGATTTTGCAGGTTCACATACTTAAAAATGTGGGTTTATCTTTAGAGAGAGCTATTAGAACTGGTTTTGGTTTGGTATAGAGTAATGGAATTGATGAAAGAATCGAAAGAATGAGAAAATGGAATGGACAAAAGAATAAATGGATCATCACCATTCCATGTCTTGTTTGGTTATCATATTAGAATTTAATGAATCACTACTTTTTGTTGTTTGGTAAGCTAGAAAGGACAAATGAATAAATTGGTGATGAATAGCGATGATGGTGGATGGCAGTAGCGGTAGTGGTGAGAGGTGGCAGTGGCCGTGGTTAGGGTGGTGGGTGGAGGTGTTGGTGAATGATGAAAGAAGGAATATAATGAAAAAAACAGGGTGCAAATGGAATGATTTTTAGGTGTTTAGAGAGAGTGTGCTTTCTTGTTTAATATGTGATTTTATTCCATTGACCAATTACACACTTTTTTTCATTCTCTCACAATGGTCTATTTCATTCCATATTTTATTCCTACATATCAAACACTACTATAGTTTTTGTTGTATTCTAATCATTATCGTTTTTCAGTTTTTATTAGTAATACAAAATTTCAAATTTTAACGCTTCAACAATATGTAATTATAGAAGTGCGATAGTTTAATTTAATGGGGTTCAATTAATATGTAGAAGGGTTAGGCCAAAATGGATGATTAATGAGGGGTGTATGGACCCTTAATCCTTAATGTTTAAAGAACAAATGGAAACCCTAGCCACCAAAACATATCTTCACCATTTTTAGGGAGAGAAAGTAGACAGGGAGAGTGGGTGAGCTCAAGAATCAAAGGCGAGGATTTTGGATTTTGAAGGATGGAATCAACTACTAACGTTTGATGATCATCATATGCAATTACTAAGGGGGAAGCAAAGAAAGACCCTGATGTTGTATCAGGCACGTTCCTTATCAACGATATCTATGCTTCATATATTTTTTATTCTAGTTCATGTAAGAGTTATGTTGCTTCTACTCTTGTTCCAATGCTAAAGTGTAATGTTATTAAGATGATAAGACTTTTGAGGTCAAAACTATTATTGGTAGGAATACAATGGACAACTGTTTAGTAGAGTTGGAAGGTTAGAAACATCATGTTAGGTTATTCCTTATGACCCTAGGAAATTTTGATGTTGTATTGGGTATGGATCAGTTGGGCGCTTTTGAAGCCAAGATAGTTTCCAAGAGGAAGGCAATTCACCTTACAACAAATGATGAAGGTTCCTTGTTACCATAGCCAAAGAGGGTGTGGGGCTTACCTTACCTATGTCATTGATCTTAAATCTAAAATGAAAGAAATGACAAATGTAACATTGGTGTGTGACTTTCCAGAGGTGCTTCCGAGGACTTGCCTGGAGTATACTGATTAGGATATAAAGTTTCAGATTTTCTCAATGCTTCCTGCTCAACCCATTGCTAAAGCAACTTCCTACCTGGCTCCGTTAGAAATGTAATAGTTAATGACCCAAATACAAGACCCCATTAATAAAGATTTCATTAGATTTCATTAGATTGAGTATTTCCCCATGGGGATGCTCTAATGTTGTTTATAAAGAAGAAAAATGGAAGCATGAGGATGTGTATATATTACAAAGAAGTTACCACCCTTACAATGAAGAAAATATTACCTAGAATTGACAAATTGTTCGATCAATTGCAAGATGTGAGTTGGTTCTTGAAGATACACCTCATATCAGGGTATCATCAGTTGAAAGTGAGAAAAGAGGATGTATCAAAGATATGGTTCTGAACACGATATGGGCATCACAAGTTCCTCGTGATGTCATTTGGATTAACAAATGACCCAATGACATTTATGGATCTGATGAGTCGGGTCTACAGACCGATTATATATCGATTAGTAAAAGTGTTCATAGATGGCGTCTTGATGTTTTCAAGAACCAAAGTGGATCAGGCTATCCACCTTCGAGAGGTATTGGATGCGTTAAAGAGAGAAAGATTGTTCGTTATATCTCCATGTGCGCATTCTCGTTGCAAGAGTGTCACACCCTCAAATTCCACATGCGGGGTTTTACTGCGAGGCGCGTGACATACCAGGATCCAAGTCAACGGTCGCAATAAACGACAACTACATAATAAAAGATAACATTTAAAACAACTCAAACAGTTCAAAAGTTAGACCAACAAACATAGCGGAAGCAGTATCAAAGTTTACAAACCATAACTAAAAGTAAATAGTTCAAATGTTTGAAACATAGTTTAACATGAAGCAAGAACCGGATGAGACACAGTGAGACCGAGTGCGCCTAATCCGTGCTGTAACCTTAGCGACTTGAGAAAGCATGCTATGTTAGTCAACACATATAGATCTGGTGAGTTCACCGAGTTTTACGTTTGTAGAAGTAAGTAAACGTTCGTAAACCAGACCCAACAATCCTTACAACTATACGTGACGCTAGCTAGACATCATTACATGATACTAAAGGATTATGAATCATTGTTGAACTTTAGTAAGTTGCCTTTAATACCCGCCACCGGTCATCACCTGGTGTCGTAAGTTAAATAAGACAAATATGCACCCGTCCGATCTCCAAACGACCCAAGTGGGGCTTGCCGAGCCCGATAGATCTATTCACACTTTCCCCGCTATCTATACACATATTCATTCTTCATAAGTTAGAAAGGACTTAATGATGAAATGTCACTTAGTATCCATGTGATATAATGTAATACCATGGTCTAAAAAGTTTGTGTTCATAGCACATGTTTTTCCCCCAAAAATGAAAACAGTAAACAATGGGGCTATGAAATTCACTGTAGGTTGCGTTCTTGAAGTAATGCACATAAAACACTTAGTTTATACCAAAGATTCACAAATTTCCATGTAGGTGCGAATGAGACCATCTCCAGTCTCATTCATACCTTTTTTCATGCGATTGAGACTAAGGTTGAGCCATTCGCACTTTCAATCATGCAAATGGATACCCATTCGTACCTGTTCAGCTTTTAAGCTATTTTGACGAACAAAAACCCTTCAAACCCATCGAAAACCCAACAAATCACAACCAAACACTGCAGTAGCACTTATCTATCCTAAAAGCAAGTTAATACACCTGATTCAATCATCAATCTGTTCGTTTTACATACCAAATCACATAATACACAAAATAGCAAATTATGGAGATGTCACATCAATTGCTTGAGAAATTTACCCAAAATGGAAAGTATTGAAACCACATCATTTCTAGATTATCAAACATAGACTAACTCATCTTAATGAATACCTAATCATGTTATCATCATTATGTTCATGTTACAAACCCTAGATCTATAACATAAACCCTCAAAATGGGTAAAAGTCCATAAAACATCAATTACTCATTCATATATCATCTAATCATGTTCCTAAACAGTACTTAATCATATAAACGTAATCATTTTATCATTTTATCCACCCAAAACACGTAAGCCTCAAATATATGGTCACCAACATCATTTAAACTTAGGTTTTTATAAAAAAAAAACTCATTATTTAGGTCTAGATCTAGTTTAGAAATG
Source organism: Ambrosia x helenae (assembly GCA_030844895.1). Lineage (NCBI taxonomy): Eukaryota > Viridiplantae > Streptophyta > Magnoliopsida > Asterales > Asteraceae > Ambrosia > Ambrosia x helenae. The sequence continues at coordinate 12,276 of JAUTDX010000625.1, forward strand.
TTTTAGGAAGGTTTTTATTTAGGAAAACACCTTGAAATCAAATCTGGACACTTAGGGTTTGTTAAAATGCATTAAAATGTAATGAAAAGGGTTTAGATGATTAACACACCTTGAATCTTCACTTGATAGTAATTATAAACTTGTTTTATCTTAAGGATCTAAGAAATAAGGGAAGAAACTCGTTTCTACAGGTTGGGGTTTGAGAGAGAGAGCACTTGGGGGAAAGTTAGGGCTGTGAAATGATGAAAATGAGGCAAAGAGATATATTTATACCCTGCTCTCATTCGCACCTTCAATGTGCAAATGAGTCCATCAGTATGCGAATGAGAATTGAAATCTCTCATTCGTACCCTCTATCATGTTAATGAGATGTTTCTATTTCTCATTCGTACCCAGGACCCCTAATTGCCTTTTTAACATATATTAACATATCAATTTACATAATCATCCATTCATAAGTTGTTAATTGATCATGGAACATATAATACTTGATAAGTTATCCCAACTATGTAATTTCACCAACAACGGGACTCAAGACTCGTGTGTATGTGCATGTTTCCCCAATGATTCCCCAAATCATTAAACGATGGACATTATGTGAGTGTACACCAACTCCTGATGATTCCCCGAACCATCGAACCGACTCAACTAACCCAGTTAATTACGTTTTATGAATGTTTCGCTAACGTAGAATTATACGTTTGATAAAAATATTAACCTGAGTTTGCCGGGTGTCACATCATCCCACTGTTGAAAGAATTTTCGTCCCGAAAATTGCTCAAAGTCGAAAGGAAAGGAGAAAATTTTTTTCCAGTTGTTACAAATAGGCGCAGTTAGGGCTCCAAATGAACTGAAAGAACACGAACAAGGCCTTGTTCGTTTTCATTTGTTAAGGAAATTGTGTGTTCACGGACAATTCATGAACACTTACCGAATGAGATTTTCTATTTGTGTTCATTTGTTAAGAAAACATTCATGTTCGTCTTCGTTCGTGTTCGTTTGTTCACGAACACGTACGAGAAAACATGGACATTAATGAACAAAAATAAGTGTTCATGAACACAAAGAAGCGTTCATGAACGGAAACAAGCATAAAGGGGCATATTTAATTTTCGAATAAGATTGAATTCCCTCATATTACGAAACTAACTAGATCCACCTAAAATATAACCTAGTTATACAAACATACTTAGTACTTAAGATAATATCAGTAAACATCATAAAGTAGTGTCTAAAAAAGCTAAGCTCACATCTTAAATTTGAAGTCTTCATTAATTATTTATTTAGATTTGAACTATTCATTAATTATCTATTTAATGATTATAATAAAAGTATAGTTTATTAATCTCATATAGCCACATACATACCCCATACAAAGTTATTTATTTATTTGGGTAAAATAATAAAAAATTAAAGAGTGTAGAAAACATTGGAAAAATAAAAACCCTATTAAACTATCGAACCTAAATGAATACGTTACCGAACGTTCACGAATGTAAACGAACGAGGTCTCTGTTCATGTTCGTTCGTTTAACTAAACAAACAAATTTTTATTTTCCTTAGTGTTCATTCATTTAGTAAACGAACGAACACAAACGAACTTACCGCTGAACAGTTTATGAACTATTCGCTGAAAATTCAATTCGTTTGCAACCCTAGGTGTAGTTCTTGGGTAACATAGTGAACGCAGATAGAATCATGAACGATCCCGCAAAGATAGATACAAGTATGAAACTGAAACCTCCAAAGACACAGTAAGAGATTCAGATTTTTCTAGGGTTACCTGGATATTACAGAAGGTTGATACATGATTTATTGAAAAATAGCCACACCACTAACATGGTTAAGGAGAAAGAAATGAATGTTTAAATCGGGTCCAACTTAGGACCAAGCCTTTCAAGAGTTGAAGGAAAGATTGAAATGGGCTTTGGTTTTAACCTTACGCGACGGTAATAAGGACTTGATAGTATATTCCGATGCATCATACCAATGGATAGAATGTGTGCTCATGCAAATAGGAAATGCGATAGTTTATGCTTCATGACAATTAAAGCCATACAAAGCAAACTACTAGACTTTGTGTGTGTGTTGTTGTAATCAATTAAAAACTTATTTGACTGCTCAACTATTTTTATCGTGTGCTTTCTCGAAGACCTTAGTCCTAAACCCAACATAAATAGGGGTAAATTTGGTTTTCGAATATCTACACTCTATGTGTGTTGGTACATTACTGACCCTGTTGAACAAATACTCTTTCTTCTTTCTCATTTTCATCCTTTCGATCTTTAGTTTTTGCCTCATTAAGTTGTGCCAGAAAATCCAGTGTCACTAAAATTGAGAGGGCTTTACTTGACTAGCAGTTTGCCTTATTTTCAATTCAATGCATGGAAAACGATGTTAGCTTTACCAGGATGCTACATTATCTCATTGTTACACCCTCACATTCCACTTGTGGGGTTTTATTGTGAGGCGCGTGACATACCACGTCCAAGTCAACGGTCACAACAAACAAAAATTCTATGAGAAAACGACGTTGAAAACAACCACGCAGTTTTAAAAGTTAACCAAGTACAATGGAAGCAAATTTAGTTTTGCAATCACAACATGAATGAAAAACACTGACTGATAGAATGCATGAACATGATAAGACCCGATGCGACTCCAGTGCTCCTAGCTCATGCTGCTACCTTAGCGACATGAGAAAACATACTAAGTTCAGATCTAGACACTTTGGGTTCATAATAATAATATAAAAATGTTTCGAAAAGGATTTGGATAAACCACACACCTCAAATCTTCACTTGCTTTTCGTTTTAAAGGGTTTTTTTTTTTGGCTTGGAAAAGATAATTTTAGGGCAAACATGGGTTTATAGAGGTTAGGGGTTGAGAGAGAGCACTTGGGGTAAGTTAAGGTTGCACAAATGATGAAATAACTAGTTAAGTATATTTATAGCTGTTACCAGTCGCCCCACCCGATTTGGGTGACTTGGTCCCTTTACAGGTGACTGGGGCGACTGGGTTAGCCAGACGTCTCTACCCTAAGCAAAGGAGTTTCCAACGAGTCGTTTGGTAAATAAACACGTTAATTCACATACACACATATCGGCAAGTTATATAATGATCTCAACACTTTTTATGTTATTTCACCTCTCCTTGGTATCCGAGACTCGTGTGCACATGTTTTCCCTGATGATCCTCCGAATCACCAACCCACAGATATTGTGTGTGTAAACAGACTCCTGATGAATCTCCGAATCATCGAACCGACTCCCGATGATTCCCCACATCATCAAACCGACTCAATTAACACAGTTAAGTACATTTTATGAAGGTTTTGCCAAGGTAGACTTATGTGTTTGACTGAAGTATTAACCTGAATTTGACGGGTGTCACACTCGAAGTCGTAATTCTTTAGCAACTCTAACCATCTCCTTTATCAGTCTGTTTCATATTAAGATACTTATGCATTAAGAAATATTTTAAAAAATCAAGTCCTCTATGAATGATGCAATATACTTCGTAGAGGAAATGTCTCACTATCTTTAATGTGAACACTACTACAACTAATTCTGGATTGCAATTCAGGTAATTTTCTTTGTGTGGCTTTAACTGTTATAGAGCATAAGCTATCACATTTCCTCTCTGCATAAGCACACATCCTATCCCCTGGTATGATGCATCGGAACATACTATCACAGTTCCTCTTTGCATGAGCACACATTCGAAAACCAAATGTACAACTTTTCGTTTAATTAAAAACTGATTCGGCCGTTCAACTATTTTTTTACTAGTTGTAGTTAATCTTTTGGATTCATTAATAAATATATTTTACTAGCAGGCAGACACATGAGTGTCTGCAATGACAGGTCACTTACAACATCTATCTTTGAGAAGTGCAAACGCTTCCTAATAAAACACATAAAAAGGATATTTTAAAACATGTTGGTAATCTGTTGTTAAATACCATATCAACACTAACAGACATTGTAACCTTTGAAAAAACTGCCTACAAGCAACGCTTGCCAACGGATTTTCGAGTTGCCCTAGATGGGAATAAGTCTGGATTTATTCATCTATTACTGGAATTCGTTGACTACATACTTTTAGTCTTTAATCCATCATTAATATGAGGATAAGATTTTCGATAAGGTTTATACCCAAACTTTGAAGTCATTCGTCGGTCAGGGACTGCCTCGCAATGAACGATCATCGTAATCTGTGGTTGATTTGAGGATAAGATTCCCGTCCATACTTTTTAGTCATTGTCCATGAGAGCCCATTTGTGATGTGCTTTTTGTTGAAAATACATTATTTGTATACAACATGTATAATAAAGGCCATCTGTTGGTGCATTTCTGTGTGACAAGAGCTTACTAGATAGAATAGCTTAGTAGATAGGAGTTTTATATAACGTGGAATCGTCTTTATTGTAATGAACGAACTTGATGGTAGAGAAATTAGTCATAGGTGAATACGGGCAGTTAGTGAAGATAGCTATCTTCACTAATAGTCCAAGGCCCAAGCCCAACGAATACGTTTATGTATAAATAGAATGCATGGGGTTAGGGTTTAGAGTTAGTCATTCTAAAGAGTTTGCAGCCACCAAGTTCGTGTGTGTTGTCTTGAATTGATTGTAATCAGTTTATAATCAATATAAGATGTGTTTATAGTATTTCACCGTGTTCGTTCTTGATTGTGTTTTAATCGTTTTTGCATAAACGTTAATCAAAGGATTCTGTACTTTGATTATCCTGATCAATCTTGTAATTGATCCATTCTAAGGACCTACAATTGGTATCAGAGCTTTAGCTCAAAAGATTATATGGTTCAAGATTGGTTTTTGCAAAATCGAATCTGTAAAAATCGTTTTCACTGTTCATTCGTGTTATTCTTCATATTTAGGCCCGATTCTCTCATATTTCATCATTCACGATCGTTTTACAGTAGGTTTCTTGAGTTGTTGTGTTACGAATGAATAATAAGATCCAGGGTTCAATCAGAATCATATAACAAAGATAAGGACAAAATTAGGGTTTTAAGCGAACGTAGGGTTCAAACGAAATTAGGTTTGATCAGAATCTTGTTCTTGTAGCATCTTCGCTACTCACCAAATTAGTTCTCGAGTAAATTCGTTTTTGGGCATCTTCGTTTTCTTGGACTAGTAGTGTGCCCGCGCGATGCGGCGGAGAACACAGCTACTTTTACCAGTATGCATGGTTCAATTCATCTATTAGGCTCAACCAAAACAAAAGTCAACGGTTAAATAATCTTATTAACCGATCAGTTAATTGTTTCTGTTTATTTGATAAGATTGTCGTTTTTCAGTCCAGTTAAGTTAATTTGTTAATAACCAAAACTAAACTTTGGCCAAAGTATAAGTGTACTAAAGCATGGGCTTAGTGCCCCATGTTTTTGGGGCCCCATTCTATGATGTTATGTTATATTTGTATCGAATTTATTTATGTAGTATTGAATCGTAGCTCGTTCCAAAAAGAGGCAACAAGGTTAGGTTAAAAATGAAAGCGGGAAAGTGAGGAATGGAAATCGAATCAAATTGTGTAGTAACGACGAAAGGTCGTATACTTGAATCGTAAAATCACGATCATCAAAGTCCAACTATCTTCTGTTGCATTTTTTTACTGTGGTCTCTGTTATGCTAAAAGAGCCTAAAATTTAAAATTTGTTTTAGGCCCCTAAAATGGTCGAGTCGGTCCTGGTAAATTATGGCTATTTAAAAATTATTGGGGTAGTTTCCTTAAAACAAGGGAAAACATGTAACTATTATTTTCTGTCTAATCCAGTTCGTTTTCATTCCAGTTATTACTTAAACCTATCATATTATACGAAAACTACATCAATACTATACTCAAATTAAAAAGAAGAAAATGCTCGTTTATATGGTGTAATAATATTAAGAAAATATTTACGCACGAAAAAGTTATGGACGTTTAAAAATCACGAGGGTAGTTCGTTAAACTAAGGGTGCAAAAGTGTAATTACTATTTAAATAAACAAAAGTTGAGCAAAGATGAAAGACACATGTGTAAGTATTTTTTTTAAAAGGCATGTTTGCCCTACAAAATTAGTTAATATCTGCATTGTGTTTTGTACTCTAACCAATATACTTGTAAAACTTGAGTCTTAAGTGATCATTGGGTAATGTAATATAATAAAATTTAGATGATTTCAGTTCGTTTTCGTTTTTTTTCTTAGTTTTCGTTTCGGTTATTGCTTAACCTTAACATATAATTTTTTAAAAATTAAAAAACTATAACAATACTATACTCAAATTAAAGAGAATAAAGTGATCTTTTATACGGTGTAATAATATTAAGAAACTATTATCGTCTGAAAAAGTTATGAACGTTTAAAAATCGTGGGTGGTGGTTAGTTAAAAAAAGGTGAAAAGTGTAATTACTATTTAAATAAACAAAAATTAAGTAAAGTTGATGGGCAAATAGGTAAATATTGTATAAAATTATAATATAGTATAAATAGATAAAGGGGGGAAATTGTAACTAATAAGGGGTATATGTGTAACTTATGTTTGAAAAGACATAAATACCCTTAAAAAGTAGTTATTATATGCATTATGTGTTGTACTTTAAGCTTTTGTAGTTGTATTACTTAAAAATTAAGAGGTCCTTGTGAAATGCTTTATAAGATAGTATAGATATTCGCTAACTACGTATCTTTGTAGAGCATCTTCATTATCAAGCATCTTCTCTATTATTATCATAACTTTTTTGGATCATAGAGGACTATCGAAATTGAACTAGACAATTTGGACTGAACGGTTGAAATTGTTTAACTTTGAGGACAAAAAAATATGGTGATTCAACATAAGTTTATGAGGTATGATAATTCAAACGAGCTGTGGCAGGCATTGGAAAGATGTCTTACAGTGAATAGTCTCACTCATTAGAGTTCTTCAGGACAAAGCTTAAGTTGTCATTCTTCGGTAAACATTAAGAGCCCAAGGGTGTTAGTGCCAGATCAACAAGGTAAATCTTGTGACGGAACAAGTGATCAAATTTTAGTGACAGAAATTGTTGAGGACCAGAAAGTGGAACCAGAGGAAGCTGTTGAAGCTAAGGAGGTAAATGATGAGAGTACAGTTTTGACTTACATCATTGATCTCAAGGAAACATAAGGGAATTCTACCAAGGAGTTCACTGCATACATGTCTGAATTGGACTCCACCAACAACAAGGTACACATTTCTCTCTCTTATGTTGTTAATGCATGTAAAAAATGTGTTAACTATGTTGAGCGTCTTGCATCTTTGATTACTGAAAATGAACGACTAGCTAAGCATAACAAGAGTCTTGTAGTCCTGTTAGTTTAGGAAAAAAAGATAAATTTAAGTAATAAGGTTAGAGAAAGTGGTCTTAAGACTAAACATAAAGCTGCAGAAAAGGACTTTAAGGCATTAAACCTTGTAGTTAAGGAGAAGATCGATTATTTAGATCTAGCCCATCTAGCCTTAGCTGATAAACAATCAGCCATTGCTACAAAAATAAGGAGATAGATGAGACAAACATTAAGATAATCGTACTTAACAGGAAGGTTTAACAGTAAGTAGTACCAAGTACCTTTATAATGTCATGTTAGATTCCAAAAAGGATAAGAATGAGTCAGTAGGGATATGCTACAACGATGTCCCTTCTCCCTTTTGTCACACCCTCAAATTCCACTTGCGGGGTTTTACCGCAAGGCGCATGGCATACCTGGATCCAAGTCAACGGTCACCATAGAAAACTATATGCGTCAAAATAACGTAAACCAAACCATGCAGTTTTAAAACGTAGACCAACCACAATGGAAGTATAACAAGTTTACAATCCCAAAATAAAGCAAAAGACAATTGTTTAAAAGTTTCAACATAATGTTCATGAACCTAGACGTCGTGCAACGCCGTGCACCTATCCACAAGCTGCTACCTTAGCGACCTGAGAAAACATGCTAAAAATGTCAACATACTATGCTGGTGAGTTCACAGGTTTTATAAGAAAAATGTTTCATAAGTTTTGAAGGATCAGTCCCGTTACTACTATGTTATGCGAACGTTAGCTAGACGTTATGTATGTTACAACTACGATTAGAAAACATTACTGACATGATGCTCCATGAACTGCCCAAATCGACTACCGTCATCCTCGGTAGAACTCGTGATCGAGACAATATGCACCCGTCCGGCTCCCAGCCGACCCGGGTGGGGTTTGTCAGGGCCAATAGATCTATACACATTTCCCTCATTATATATACCCACATATTCATGGTTTCCCTGTGACTTGGATGAGTCGTATAGCAAACAAAAGATAATCATAGTATAACATGATCTTTACGAATCCAAAATGTGTAGCATGTTTCTCCCCCATGAGAAAGTGTGTGAAAATGGGGCCATGAAACTCACCTTAGGTTGTGTTCTTGTTAAAAGGATAAACTAACAATGCAATGATAGTCCTTAATACCGGCAATCTATCATAAAATGTGTATAGGTAACTAGACTAATAACCCATAGGTTAACTAATCCCGATTGTCCAGACCAGGACTATGAACGTTTAAAAATGTGTTTGAATGTTGACCTGACCACACAAGACAGACTCGATATCCTGTTGGTGACCGTTATATTAGTTGATCAAGTTATACATAGTTTACATACAAGAAATGCACATAAAACACTTAGCTTACATCAAAGTTTCATTTCTGCAATCGTGGGCACGAACCAAAAATATTTCATTTGGTTCGTACCTTTTTAAGGGTCGAATGAGATTCATAAAGTTTCATTCGTGCCTATGATGGCACGAATGGAAATTCCATTCGACCTGTTCATCTATTAAACTATTTTGACGAACAAAAACCTTTTAAAATTAATCGAAAACTACTAGAATTGCAACAAATCACAGCAGACAATCATATCTATCCTATCCTCATGTAACCATACCATTTACACCCATAAATCCGTCCATTTCACATAACAAATCACAACTTACCCAAAATAGCAAATTATGGAAATGTCATATCAATTGCATGAAACTTTACCCAAAATTGAAACTATCAAAATAACATCATAAATAGACCAATAAGCAAAAATTTACATGTCTTAGTGAATCCTAATCATATCATCATTAGCATGAACAAACCCTAGATCTAGTATAAAACTCCCAAAATGGGTGAAAATCCATCAAACATCAATTAAACATCAAAACAACCATAAATCATGTTCCATGTCAGTCCTAAATCATCTACACAACATCTACACATCATTCTATAAATGTAACACATAAAACAATCATCCAACCTCATTAACATTTGGGTTTTTATAAGAAAACTCATTATTTATGTATAGGTTTAGTTTGGAAAGATGTTAGGAAGGTTTTTATCAATGAAGACTCACTTAGATCAGATCTGGACACTTAGGGTTTACTAAAAATGTATGAAATTGTATTAAAAGGGTTTAGATGAAGATTACACCTTGAAGCTTCACTTGTTTTGGTTATAGAATGTGTTTTAGCTTTAGGATCTGAAAAACAAGGGCAAAAACTCCTTTCTACACGTTTGGGGTTGAGAGAGAGCACTTGGAGGCGAGTTAGGGTTGTGAAATGATGAAAATGAGGCAAAGTGTTATGTTTATACCCTGTTCCCGTTCGTACCCTCGTACGGTCGAACCAAAATAATTAGTTTTCATTCGTGCCTTTCATGGAACGAATGGGAATTCTAAATCTTCATTCGTACCTTCGATGGCATGAATGGAAATCCAGATTTCTTGTTTGGTCTTTCGATTCACAATCATGTCCTTTTAACATATGTTATCACACTAAATCACATAAACATGGATACAAATCACATAACCATGCATCCACAAGTTGCTAATCATTCATTAGACATCTAATACTTGATAACTCAATCCAACTATGTAATTTGACCAACAACGGGACTCGAGACTCGTGTGTGTGTATGTGTTTCCCAATGATTCCCCGACCATTGAACCCTAGACAACACGTAAGTGTAAATCAACTCCCAATGATTCCCCGAATAATCGAACCGACTCAACTGACCCAGTTAAGTACGTTAAATGAATGTTTTGCTAAGGTAGACTTATATGTTTGTAAAAAGTATTAACATGAGTTTCCGGGTGTCACACCTTTTATGAGAACTATTCATTCTTTCCTTCTAAGGAAGAGTTCAATGATGCGGTAAATGGTAAACCACCTGTAGTCGAATCACAGGATATCGACTTGCCTAAGAGTCCTAGTTCTGCTGAAAAAGAATCTATTGGATCAAATAATAGTAATGAAAAGATGGATGAGGGTGTAGAATATAAGAAGAGAATAAACTAGGATAACACTTGGAAATCAAATAAGAAAACTATTGTTAAAAAATTGTATAAGCATAAGCAAAATGACAAGATATTTTCTAATAGTGAATTCCCAATGTCATGTATTGCTCTAGGAAATATTGCATCAGATTTCACTAAAGTGGTATCTAATATAGTTTATGACTCTAAATCATCTTCTTCCCATTCTACACCTCAATCAAAGCTGAAGAAAAGATCTTGCTTTAATTGTCGAATTAGAGGGCATTTGGCTAGTTGTTGTCCATTTAAGATAATAGAAAAATATGGTGAGAGTAAGTCGCATAAGAAGTCTCTTCAAAAGTAACAAGAGGGAGTTGTAAATGATGGGAATCAGATTGATAAGGGTAAAAATGAAGTACCATGTTCTAAAAATCAATCAAAATCTGATCCTGAGACTTCACGTTTGGGACAGTTTGATGGACCAAGAAGTCAATCCCCAAGATAAAATAACTACAATGGTCAATCAAATAGGTTCCAACATCAAAATCGATACTAGAATGATGGTTACCGAAATTTTCATAGAAGAAATTTCAGAAATCAACAAGTAAACTTGCATAGAGATGATTATAGGAGTTTCCATAACTCAAATAATCAACCAAGAATTTTCAAAAATTCATAGTATGATAATCGGAATCAACACTATTCAAGTATTCACTATCAAAATGTTTCCAATTATCAATCTCAAAAATCAACGAGCAACAGTTCCAAGTCACCTGCAAGGTGTAATGGACATTTAAATGAGTTTACTTATGTTAATGAAAGAGGTCAAACCAAGACTACCAAAGTCTGGGTTACTCGTACTAACAGAATTGTCAAGTGAGTGCAGGATGACTGTGGAGGACTGTTGATTTGTTCGACAGTGGTTGTTCCTGTGAATTATTTGAGGTGAACTACAGCTTCCAAAATGGTGACGAATGATTTACTTAGGTGAAAATATCAATTTGAACTTTAAGTTTTACATATTATTCTTCTTTCACTTTGAAAGACTTTTTGTCAGTATTAAGAGGGAGGCTGTTTATTTTTAAATTTCTATTTTATTTTCAGAAAAACAAAAAATTTAGGGGCAGAAATTTCCCTAATCCAAAAAGAGTTTAGAAGTGTGCGAGTGTTTAAGGGGAGTAATTTATTCTAAAAAATACAAAAACTTTGAAAAATTCAAAAAATAAGAAATCATGGTATGAAAGAGAAGAAATGATATTACATCAGCAGTTAGATTGTCACACCGAAACTTAAACTTGAATGTTAATGTGATAAATGCTCCAATATATGATGTAGTGGTAGGCAAGAGACATGAATAAATCAGCTTACTTTGTGATACAAACATAACGGACTGTGTACCAAGTGGGGAACACATCATTGACGTATGATTTTATAATCTTAAATCTTGCGTTGATAGATTGCCAAAATCTGACTTTTCAGGTCATTAAATTGTTGCAATATCCGGGGGTAACCTAGTTGTCCTTCTGCCGCATCCAGATTTAGATTTATGCTGACCTAGGCACAGCTGGGATATCTTAAAAGAGCAAAAAGAAAAAGGAAAATGCCAAAACTCTTATATGGTGATGGAAAACACAAAAATGACTCAAACTAATATGCGTACCAACTTATAATGGTATTTGTCCTTCACAATGGTCACTTTGCTAAATCCAGATATATGTTGACCTGTACACTAATGTGGCTTTTACCTTGTAAACAATACGCATGGCAACAATATACGCACTCGTTACAAAGAAAACATACCTTGATCGCGGGAATGCGTCATGTTGTGGGACACACTGGTATAACGGTATAAAATTTACTTAATCATATCACAAGGTAAAAGCTTTAAAACTTTCGTGTAGCTTGTTTAAGTGGATAAACAATATCGGTAATCGTCTTGGACTGTTATTCACAAAATTAAATTAAGAAATTTCAGTGAAAGTGTGAAATAGTTTAACAAAGCTGGTATGATCTTCTTGCACATGATTCTCACAAAAAGATGCATTTTAAATATTTTTAATTTGTGTTATTATATTAAAAAACAAACAAAATTTCAAAAATATTTCCTTTTTAAAGTCCTCCCTTTTGAACTGGTAAATTGTGTTTTTGCATATGTATTGGCATATCGGGATAAAATATTGGTTTATTTTTAATGTGAAACAGGCTAATCTTTCTTTCAAGGTGTTATTTGTGATAGTGCACAGATTGATGCTGAAAGTCAAAGTAAAGTGCAGAAATCAAGATTTAATGCCGAAGATCCTCCATCTACATAAATGCATCCGTTAGTACATTGAAGTTGAAGCAATCCAAAGACTTAGAGTCATCAAGTTGCATAAAGACGAAGACATCTAAAAGCTATTGTCAAGGAGGAGTCTGTTGGTGCATTTCTGTGTGACAACAACTTACTAGATATAATAGCTAGTAGATAGGCGTTTTGTATAACATGTAAGCGTCTTTATTGTAATTAACGAACTTGGTGGTAAGTAAAATTAGCCATAGGCGAATATGGACAGTTAGTGAAGATAACTATCTTCACTAATAATCCAAGGCCCAAGCCCAGCGAATATGTTCATGTATAAATAGAATGCATAGGGTTAGGGTTTAGAGTTAGTCATTCTAGAGAGTTTGCAGCCACCAAGTTCGTGTGTGTGTTGTCTTGAGTTGATTGTAATCAGTTTATAATCAATAGAAGACGTGTTTATAGTATTTCAGTTTGTTCTTTCTTGATTCTGTTTTAATCGTTTTTACATAAATCATTTTAATCGATCTATTCCAAGGACCTACATCATCTATAATAATTAAAAAAATAAGAGGAAACCGTAATTGTAATTATAATTGATTGATGACTAATAAAATGACTTATTTTCAATGTTTAGTGACTATACAAAAACAATCAATGCAAAACTTTTATTAACATCATACGTTGTGTATAAATCCAAACTTAATCAATGACTGTGGGGAGCGGTGGTGTGGTTGAGTGTGGATTGCTCACTCACGCCATGAATACCTTCCCCACCATAGTGTGGCTTTAGCGTTGCCCAACTAGAGTGGGTTTTTGACTGCGCGTGAGGGAGGGTCGGGTGATTATGTGGAGTTTTGTGATTTGACGGGGTTTTTTTTGTTTTTAATAAATATATAACCTTTGAAACATGTGCAACCCAAGTCCTCTTCACTCTCCTCTCTTTTTCAGAGCTTAAGTATAAGTATTAATAATAACTTATATTATATTACGATATCAAAAAATAAATATTAAAAATACATATTTAAAAATAGATATGTTGCTTTTAGCCTTTGATTACTAAATTAAAACTAAACTAGTAAATATCGAAAATTGATATCTGTAATAATCTAAATGAGGAAAAATAATGTAAAAAAAAACATGTTTTTCGGTAATTCAAACACACGAAGATTATCATATGATGGTGTGGATAGATAAAGAAGCTTGGTGGGTGTTTTATTTTTTGTGATTTTATTAGGTAGAATGTTTAATAGGTATTTGGAGGTTTCAAGGGAATGGTGTCAAAAATGGTTTTGTAGAGAGGCATGGGCTAAAAGGGTGTAGACCATGTTGTTAATAGTGCGGATTTTAGGTTCTGCCTTTCCATTTTGGGAAAAGGTATAATGGCAGGAAAGACGGTAAAGAATACTGTTGGTATTGAAAAATGTTTGAAAGGGGAATTTATGTATTCTTTCACATTATCACATTGGAATGTTTCAATGGTACGCTCAAATTGTGTTTTAATATTTGTAGCAAATTTGATGAAAGTGGTAAGCACATGTGACTTGTTTGAGATGGGGACTGTCCATAAAATATTATAAAAATAAATAGTATATAGTATTTATGGCCTTTGAACTAATTATGGGTGATGTTCACAAGTCAATGTAGATGATATCAAAAGCTTGGGTGGTGCAAGTAGTAGAAGCAAAGAAAGGTAAATGAATACTTTTTCCATAAACACATGGCTAACATACATTATTCTCAAAATTATTAAAGTTAATAGAACATGAAGTTCTTAAAGAATTCAAAGATGGACGGCCTAGATGGCCAAGACGGTGATGCCATAGTTGTGAGGAAATGGCAGCAAGAGCGAGTGGTGTAGATGAGCCGGACCCCAAGACCAAAGAGTAAAGATCAACGCTACTGTTGCACCGCAGGAGAGGCGTCCTGGTCTTGTAATCCTTCACAACAAAACCAAAAGGGTCAGAGTCTATAGAAACATAATTAATTGTAGTAAATCTACGGACAAAGATTAGGTTTTGAAAGTAATTGAAGTGTGTAAAGGACATTTTTGAGGATAAAGGGTGGGAAGGGTTTGGGTAGGTATTTTGTTCCTATTTCTAAAACCGAAATGGTATTGCCATTACATACAATTATATTTTGAGACATGCAAGAATTTGAAAAGGAATGAAAATCACCTTAGTCGTGAGACATTATGGGTAAAGCTCCAGTATCCATGAAGAGAGTCGGGTCGAGCTACTTCAAAGTCATTGTATACATGGCCTGTTAATGTCTTTTGGGTCATAAGCTGCATGAAGACCATGGTTGGGTCATGGCCCAGGTAAACCGTGAGATGTGGCTGTTAGGTTTTGAGGTTTGTTTAAGGATGTGGGGTTAGGACAAGGTAGGGTGAAAAGGAGGTGGGCTGTTGGTCTTGGTAGGCAGCCCAAGGATTCATCCAAGGGTAAATGTTTTCTGGCGTCTAGTAAGAGTTGGGAGGGTAGCGATTTCTGCTAGAAGAGCCACATACATGGTCTTAGCCACGAGATTGGCCACGATCGCGTTGGGTTTCAGTACGGTAGGTGTATGTGTTGTATTTAGGGATGCTATTGGGACGAGTGGTGGTGGTGTAATTAACCTTATGAACAGGATTATGATGCTGAATGCGAGTACAAATGAAAGAGGATGCCTCTTATAAATGATCATAGCTTTAGTAGGAAAATTTATACTCCCTGTTGAATTCAAACAAAAAATTTCATTATATTAAAGCTCATATCAATAGAAAAGTTGCAGTAATGTCATTTTTTTTCTCTCTTTATGCATTACCTATTCCACATGGAAGGTACTTAACATTGTATGACATGAAATGCATATTATTTGCAATGCCTTATATATTATTCATTTTAGTCGAGATTATGGACAAGAAGTTCCAATGGTTCTCTAGTTTCTTTTATAAAGGTCTAAACATAAGACAAGAAAAATGGTTGATAATGCTAGATGAGTGTAACTGAACTCTATAACCCTCACAATGACCAATTGACCATGTTATAAACATAGGCCCCAAATAAGGAATGCAAGGCACATGAAATATATATGAAGTAAAATTAATAGTCCAAAAAAAAGACAAACTATGTTCTAACAGTCTTAACTCTAACAAATAATCAAGCAAATTAGGCAATATCAACTAACTGTAAGAATATAAATAAGCAGTTGAATTCAACTAAAAGGATGAAACTAATCTAAGTTTCAACAGATTAAAACAAGAACACACTAGAAATGAACACCTAATCAATTAATCATACCTTTCAAAAAAATCAATTAATCATAGTTCAAAGTATATTAAAACACAACAAATTAGAAGACACCTGAGAGAGTATGGGGAAGGGGGCTACCGAGAGGACAAAGGTAGTGACGATGCTGTGACGGCTCACAGCGAGGTGGCGGGCAAAGGGGGGCAGAAGGAGCTGCTCACTTTTGTCTGCTGAAGTCTAAAGACCGAAGAGGATGGTGGCATATGCGAGGTGGGTTATGTGTTTTGTTTTTTCTTTATAAACCTTAGTTTGGGTTTTATATAAAAATATATCAAAAAATAAATAAGGGGATACAGGAATCGAACCAGCGAGTTAAAGGTTAGAAACAGAGGATATTACAATTAGGACACTTATGGTATTTAGTTATGGATTCACCCTTAATTTATTTATGGGTTCCTTTCCTATTTTCTATATATATTCCCCTAAAAATTTTAAACCGAATGGGTTCCTGGGAACCCGATCTACAAGTGCAGATCCGCCCCTAATCTTGGGCCTAACTAAAACACACAAGTTAACATAAATATAAATAGATAATGAGTGTTTGCCTTTCTTCTCAGCACATCACCTGTGTTTTTTCTCCATCTCTCCACGATGCAAGCATATGCAGAAAACGAAATACGATTTACAACTTTCTGACTTCTCTAAATTTCACCCAACAGCCCGACCGTTATGATACCTCAAGTCGTCGATCGGACCGACACGTTTATTCACAAGAGGTCTAAAAGAGCCCATCATCTCGTCTTCCATTCCTAGCTTTTTCAAACTCAAAAGTCAATACCATCATCATCTCGTCTTTCATAGCCGCCGCAATCAACAATTCCACATAAAAACCTCCGATGAAACTCGACCCTAAACAAATCTTGACAGAATCTCCGATTAAACCACATCTAGACCCTGTAACAAACGGCGTGGCTCGATTTTGATGGTTGGTCGTCGTTCTGGATGGTCGGTCATTGATAGGCCTGCAAACGATTCGAACTTTCATCGACAGTTCACGAACCATTCGGTGGGAAGACCGTTTGAATTCGTTCGTTTAATAAAGGAACAAACACGAACAAAAAATTTGTACGTTTAGTTAAACGAACGAACATGAACAAAGGTCGCGTTCGTTCGTTTATGCTCGTGAACTTTTGGTAACATGTTTGTTGTGTTTGTCAACGTTCGATAACCTGTTCGTTTAAGTTCATTTATGTTCGATATAACTTAATAGAGTTTTTAATTTTTATAGTGTTTTTTACATTCTTTAATTTTTATTTATTTTACCCACATAAGTAAATAATTTATGTGAGGTAAGTATATAGCTATACAAGATCAACAAACCCTATTTTTAGTATAATCATTAAATAAATAATTAATAAAGAGTCCAAGTTTAAATAACCAATTAATGATGACTTCAAGTTTAAGATGCGAGCTTAATTTTTTAGAAACTACTTTAGTATGTTTACCAATATTATGTTAAGTACTAAGTATATTTGTATAACTAGGTTATATTTTGGGTGGATCTAGTTAATTTCTTAATATATGTGAATTCAATATTATTTGGAAGTTAATATATATCCCTTTGAGTTTGTTTCCGTTCATGAACACATTGTATTCATGCACACTTGTTTGAGTTCATTAATGTCCGATTGTGTTCATGAGCGTTCATGAATAAAATTAACAAATGAACACGAGTGTTTTCTTAACAAACGAACACGAACAAAAAATCTCGTTCGGTAAGTGTTCATGAACTGTTCATGAGCACATAATTTCCTTAACAAACGAACACGAACAAGGCTTTGTTCATGTTCGTTCGGTTTGTTTGCATCCCTAGTCGTCGACGTACAGAGCTTTGCCAATTCTTGTGAAGGTCGTAGTAAATCATGGTAGAGAGTTAGGGTCTTTTTTGTTTATATAGACGGAAGAAAATGATTCAAATTTTAAAAAATAGAGGGAAAGATAAAATTACAATTTTACTTGTTAGTTGGTGATTTGGCTCAATCTTAACCATATGATGAGTTTATTATAGTTTTCTCATCTCAATGAGTTTTTTTTATATATCGTGCTTATATACACACACACACACAAATAGTGAATTGACTATCGGACCATTGGTCCTCAAGTCTTAGGATCTCTTCTAATGGGTTTCATTAAGGGGGAGGGACACTACCCGTAAGATTTTTTCACTTCACTGGTTTTCATCAATCTTATATTGCCACATCACTTCACTAAAACACTATTTTGGAGACAACACTCCACTAATTTATTTATTTATTTATTTTTTATTTAAATAAATAATATATATTTAAATTTTTCTTATTATATATATATATATATATATATATACATATAAACAAACATGTTCACCACCACCACCTCAACTATGATCACCTTCCTGTTTCCCCCTCTGCGCCACCACCTCAACTATCATCATCATCACCACCACCACCTCAACTATCATCATCACCACCATCTGTAACCATCACCATCACCCCTAAATATCCAACCAACAAAGTTGGGATGCTTCACCGAACAAGAAAGTTCATGAGATTATTGATATTTAAGAAGATGGGTTTGTTTTTGGGAACAAGAAGAACGGTGGCAGTGGTGGTGTTGGTTACAGATGTTGGTGGTGATGGTTAGAAAGAAACGGTGACGGTGACGATAGTTGGAGAAACGGTGGTATAGAAAGAAATAATATTTTATTTAAATTCACGGGTTCACATCCGTTAGATAAAACCAGAAAAAGGTCTACGAGAACCATACCAGTATTACCGACGGCGGTGTTACCAGGCTGATAGTGGGGTACTGTGACCAAATCTAGTGGGTCCCGTTCCCCTATAGTGTCTACAATGATTGTGCCAAATCTTTACTCGTCAATTTTTGGTCTACGTGATAAATAAACTTTAAAGGAATGTATTTAGTTCATGATTAAATATACCGTCTTTTTAACATATAAAAAAATAAAACATAAAAAACCACAAAATTCTCATCATTCTGTGATCTGATTTCATACTATTTGAGATACTTGATGAACACTTCTTAAATAATGATCACTAGTGGTCTTAGCCTGCGCTTCGCAGTGGGATTAGGCCTCGGGCTTTACAGCGGGAGCAGGCCTGGAAAACATATGCGCTACCAGCCAAATATTCGCGGCGGGAGCAGGCCCAGGAAACATATGTACTAACCAGCCGGGTAGTCATTGAAGTTCTACAACAAAAAATTGCCAAAATTATATCCGTAGCCAAATATTTTTATATAATGTCATATTTTTGGGATGTTTTAGGTTGTTATATTAAACTGTTCTGGTTTTATATTGATAGGTAATGAGATACTTTATTTTTACATTTTGATGGTTAATATTATTGATCATACAAAACAAATGTAGAGTTCATATGAAAATGTTCACATTTAACACCTACATGAAGTAGGTATAATAAGGCTTATGTTAGAGGGGAAGGGGTGGCTAACTGGGTTGGAGGCAACACTTCATCTAATTGATTTTAACCAATTCTGTATTGCCACATCACTTCACGTATTTATTTCACTCAAACACTTTTTTGGAGGCAACACTCCACTGATTCTTTTATTTATATTTTTATAATTTCACTAAACTTTTTGTTAATTTCACACGATTTAAAGGTTAATATTAATTACTCACATTGTTACAACCGTCCCACCACCAAACGGTCAGTAAATTCAATTTTTATCTTTGGAAACCGCAAATCGAATTGAGTACAATGAAACCGTTCCACCAAATGGTTAGTAAATTGAAAACAATGAACCGTTCAAAACTTTGTATATAAACACAACAAACCGTGGGGTTAAAACTCACATTTACCACCGTATAAACAAACAAACACGCACAAAGATGACTCGTTGGACCGAGGAAGAAGAGATGGCGTTGGTGTGCTACAAAGACGCCACAAACGACCCAGTTCTACAACAACGCTCGAGGGCCGCGGGCTTGGGCACCCACCCAGAGGGGTTCTGGAACCGCGTGTTAGCCAACTTCAACCAGCACGTCGGCACCAACGACCGGACCATCGAGAGCCTGCAGCGAAAGTGAGCTGATCTCAACATACAGTGTGATCGATGGACCACCCTAGCTATACGAGAACACGTTGAGGGAGGATCCGGACTTCGACCAGAAGGTGGCTATCGAGTTCACTCATGTAGACTATGAGGCTCGATACGGCAACATTTTCGGCCATGTCGAGGCATGCCAATTGTTGCGCCAACCCTAGGTTTATTTATCTTTGTTTTATGTATTTTAATTTTATGTTTAATATCAATATGTTTTAATTTTATGTTTTAATGTATTTTAAATGTTCTTGTTTATGTTTTTTTTATTTTATTAGATTTTAATGTATTTTTATGCTTTAAAAAAACCATTAACATAATAAAACAATATTAAACAAACGATTAACATAATGAAAAAATATTAAAACAAACGGTTAAATTTATTATTTTAAATTAATAAAAAAAACACTTTACCAGCCCGTTAAAAAGAACCAGGAAACGGTACCCCTACCAGCACTGGTGGCGGCGGTGTTACCGTGCAGGTAGTGGGGTACCCGTGACCATTTCTGGTGACGCCCCATCCCCCTTAAATATACCAAGTAATGAGGATTAATCTATCAATTTAGTGAAACTATAATGATAAAGGCATTTATAATAAGATAATATACCAACTAATTAAACAATGATTAAGCTATTATTTACGATATTATACTATTATTTATTATTTATATTACTATATTATTATCACTTCTTTTATTTATCATTTTATATTTTGTTGTACTATTATTAATAACATTAATACCAATATTAATAAAAAAATAAATTACCTTTCTAAGAAATTATTAATAAATAAATAATCAAGACTCCACATTTATATCGCCTTTAACAATTTGTATTTAACTTTTGTACTTAATTCATCAATATTTCACGAGACCCGAATACCTATAAATGAATTTTATTTGTGTTAACGTTTGTGAAAAAAATCATACATCTAAATCTCCAATTCAAGAATAAAAACTTACAATAAAAAGACAATAGCTGTAGTATGTTTTTTTTAAAGAGAATTTCATTGAAACCGGCAAAAAAACACGTCTTTAAAGAGAAGAGCGAGTCGCCACCAAACAATTACATCAGAAAAAAATCTACACCATGACTCCCAACTACATTTACAATCCTTATGTCTATGTTTATACCAAAGAAAGCCATACGATTTCACCTCCGCAATGATATCTGCCACTTTAGTTTCTTTATCTCTAAAAACCAAATCATTTCGTGCCTTCCAAATAGCTAAAGTATGTATCAATTAAATAATATTACATTTAGTCATAAATTTTGATTGAGAACTCACAAGATCTAGTAATGCCGACCTTACCAACAAACGCCACATCACATTCAAAGACCAAGAAACAAACTCAATTATTTTCAAAAATAATTGATCTAATTTTGGAACTTTTGGGTTCCAGTTGAAGTTACCATTAAAGACCAAGAAACAAACTCAATTATTTTCAAAATAAAATACGTGCAACCTGACTGAATCAAACATGAAACAACAAATTACACCTCCCATATGAACATGAAACAACAAAATAAAAGTTGGTACCTGGTTAGTGATAAATTCGGGTGTCTTGATAAAAGAATTACCTCCTACAATTGAGTTGTTTTCGCTAGAAATTGACATCTACAAGAAAGTATAATAAAAGCTGGGGGTGGTGGTCATAGTCGTTGTACAAGTTGCTATTTATAAGAAGATTAATATAAGCTAAAACCAATTTATTTAATAACTTATGTGCTTTTAAAAAAAATAATAACTTTAATCCAACTAAAAACAAACTTATTTAAGAAATTATGTGTTTTAAAAAAAATAATAAATTGATTGACAAACTGAGCATGGGAAAGCCAATAGCATTATTTATAAGCCAAAAGGTTTGACCAATTTGGAATATTTAAGAACAACCATAAATTATTAAAATTTTTAAGTAAGCTTGTTTTTTAGTTGGATTAAAGTTATTAATTTTTTTTAAAAGCACATAAGTTATTCAATAAGTTTGTTTTAGCTAGATTAATCTACTTATAAATAGGGGTGTACAACGAGCCGAGTCGAGCCCGAGCCTGACTGGGCTCGAGCTCGGCTCGGTTCGAGCCTACAATCTTGAGCTCGAGCTCGGCTCGCTATCAAAATCAAAAGCTCGAGCTCGGCTCGGCTCGAGGTGATTTGAGAACAATCTCAAACGAGCTCAAAGCTCGGCTCGAGATCGCAAAAGCTCGGCTCGCTACTGTTATTGAATGGGCCTACGAAATAAGGACTTGGGCTTTGGAGATGTGGGCTATAAATTATAAGAGATATATAAATAACTTATAATTATGTTTGGGCTCGCTTAGGCTCGCGAGCCCAATCGAGCTTTGTATATAGGGCTCGAGCTCGGGCTCGATAACTAAACGAGCCATATTTCAGGCTCGAACTCGGGCTCGGGCTCGTTAGTGCTCGGCTCGTTCGAGCTTTTTATCGAGCCGATCCCGGGTAGCTCTCGAGTCGCTATGTGTCATTTACACCCCTACTTATAAATAGCAACTTGTACAATGACTATGGCCACCACCACAAACTTTTATTATAATTTCTTGTTGAAGTCGATTTCTAGCGAAAACAACTCAATTAGAAGAGGTGATTCTTTTATGAACACACTCGAATTTGTCAATAATCATGTACTAACTTTTAGTTTGTTGTTTCATGTGTATGTAGGAGGTTTAATTTGTTATTTCATGTTCATGTTTGATTCAGTCAGGTTGCACGTATTTTATTTTAAAAATAATTGAGTTTGTTGCTTGGTCTTTAATGGTAACTTTACCTGAAACCCAAAAGTTCCAAAATTAGATCAATTATTATTATTAAGTTTGACGTAAATTGTAAGGGTCTTTCAATGTGATGTGGCGTTTGTAAGTAAGGTCGACATTACTAGATCTTGAGTGGTCTCAATCAAAATTTTTGACTAAATGTAATATTATTTAAATTTTTTTTTCAAAGCCGAAATTCATTAACACATGAAACTGACCGAATCTCCAAGCTAGAGATAACCGCCAAAAACAAAAGTTACATCATAGAAAAAGAAAACTTACACCAATCTTTTCAACATACCGTACCCTTCTTATATCTATTCCTATACCAAAGATACCCCAATGACTTTATATCGGAAACAATTTGGACCACGTTCGTTTCAATGTTAGAAAAAACCTTTTCGTTTCGGGTCTTCCAAATACGTCAACACGCCAAAATGAGGATACATAAGTGATCTCTTTTTTCGTTTCTGACCTGTCCATGTAATCGACAATCTATAAAACATATGTAATATTATTTAATTGATATATACTTTAGCTATTGTCTTTTTATTGTAAGTTTTTATTCTTGAATTGGAGATTTAGCTATATGATATTTTTTACAAACGTTAACACAAGTAAAATTTATTTGTAGGCATTCGGGTCTCGTGAAAAATTGATAGATTAAGTATAAAAGTTAAATACAAAATGTTAAAGGGGATATGAATTGTGGAGTCCTGATTATTTATTTATTAATATTTTTTTTAAAAAGGTTAATTTATTTTTTTATTAATATTGGTATTAATGTTATTAATAATAATACAACAAAATATAAAATGATAAATAAAAAAGTGATAATAGGATAGTAATATAAATAATAAATAATAGTATAATAACGTAAATAATAGCTTAATCATTGTTTAATTAGTTGGTATAGTATCTTATTAAAAGCCTTTTATCATTATAATTTGACTAAATTGATAGATTAATCCTCATTACTTGGTATATTTAAGGAGGGACGGGGCGTCACCAGAAATGGTCATGGGTACCCCACTACCAGTATGGTAACACCGCCGCCACCAGTGTTGGTAGAGGTCCCGTGAACTGTTTCCTGTTTCTTTTTAACGGGCTACTAAAGTGTTTTTTTTCTATTTAAAATAATAATTTTAACCGTTTGTTTAATATTTTTTCATTATGTTAACCGTTTGTTTAATATTGTTTTATTATGTTAACAATTTGTTTTAAAGCATAAAAATACATTAAAATCTAAATAAATTAAAAAACAAAAACAAGAACATTTAAAATACATTAAAACATAAAACTAAGACATATTAATATTAAACATAAAATTAAAATACATAAAACAAAGATAAATAAACCTATGGTTGGCGCAACAATTGTCATGCCTCGACATGGCCGAAAATGTTGACGTATTGAGCCTCATAGTCCACATGAGTGAACTCGATAGCCAACATCTGGTCGAAGTCCGGATCCTCCCTCAACGTGTTCTCGTACAGGGTGGTCCACCTATCACACTTTATGTTGAGATTGAGCCACTTCCACTGCAGTCACTCGATTGTCCGGTCGTTGGTGTCAACGTGCTGGTTGAAGTCGGCCAACACGTGGTCCCAGAACTCCCCCGGGTGGGAGCCCGAGCCCACAGACCTCAGGCGTTGTAGTAGAACCGAGTCGTTTGTGGCGTCTTTGTAGCAAACCACCAATGCCATCTCTCCTTTCTCGGTCCAGCGAGTCATCTTTGTGCGTGTTTGTTTGTTTATATGGTGGTAAATGTGAGTTTTAACCCCACGGTTTGTTGTGTTTATATACAAAGTTTCAAACGGTTCATTGTATTCAATTTACTGATCGTTTGGTGGAACGGTTTCATTGTATTCAATTCGATTGACGGTTTCCAAAGTTAAAAATTGAATTTACTGACCGTTTGGTGGTGGGACTGTTGTAATAGTGTGAGTAATTAATATTAACCTTTAAACTATATGAAATTAAAAAAAATTAGTGAACTTAAAAATAAATAAATAAAAGAATCAGTGGAGTGCTGCCTCCAAAAAAATGTTTCAGTGAAATAAATAAGTGAAGTGATGTGGCAGTGCATGATTGGTTAAAATCAGTTAAGTGAAAAAAAAAAGATTGGTTAAAATCAGTTAAGCAAAAAAAAAACCAATTAGACACCCCTTCCCCTAACATAAGCCTTGCTATATACGTACCTTATGTAGGTGTTAAATGTGAACATTTTCATATGAACTCTACATTTGTTTTCTATGATCAACAATATTAACCATCAAAATGTAATAATAAAGTATCTCATTTCCTATCAATATAAAACCAGAACACTTTAATATAACAACTTGAAACATCCTAAAAATATGACATTTTATTTTAAGAAAAGCTAATAACGTTACAAATATTTGGCTACGAATATAATTTTGGGAATTTTTTGTTTTAGAACTTCAATGACTACCTGGCTAGTTAGTACATATGTTTCCTTGGCCTGCTCCCGTCGCGAATATTTGGCTGGTAGCACATATGTTTTCCAGGCCTGCTCCTGCTGCAAAGCACGAGGCCTAATCCCGCTGCGAAGCACAGGCCGAGACCACTAGTGATCATTATTTAAGAAGTGTTCATCAAGTATCTCAAATAGTATGAAATCAGATCAGAGAAGGATGAGAATTTTGTGGTTTTTTATGTTTTATTTTTTATTATAATTTAAAAGGACGGTATATTTATCATGAGCTAAACACATTCCTTTAAAGTTTATTTATCACTGTTGTGAGTGAAAATCCTCAGGATAATTTTACCATGCATCCCTAATATACCATCCTCGGGATGCTGAAGAACTCTGCCGACTTCAGGATGTAACTATAGTTCAGCATGTGCACATCCTGAGAATAAACTAACGAATTAGCTTTCTTATATGATTGCAGGTACAGCCAAGTTATGATATGGATTTTAATGATAAAGCAACGTCTATATTATAACTCTCAAGTGAAGAAATCAGTGATAGAAGTGTAACTCATGGTCTATGATTGAAGATGAAGTCAAACTTGTAACCGATTCACATTTAATATCGGCGATAAACTAGGAAACAGCTGAATCATTGACTAACCAAGAAGAAACAGTCAACCAACGACTACTTTTCTGTTAAAGACTCCCAACGTTCACCTGAAGAAGCTGTTACACAACATTGAAGACTTTAACTATATAGCGGATCTCACGGGATTCATTAGTGGTTCTCATGTATTATATATATGGAAGTATGGGACGAATATAGGACACTTACATACACCTTGCTTACATTATAGCTGCACAATAAACACTTAGACACATACACAATCATTGTAATCTTAGTAAACCCGTCCACATACTCATCCAAACTTGTACTTTTTTACCAAATTAATATTAACCAACAAGGCAGGGGCCTAGTCTCCTCCCGAGGTTTTATGCCGGCGATCTACTATTGATCAAGGGCTTTACTCGTATATCGAGTGTTGTTCTTTGTGTTTTGCTTATTCGTTCATTATAAACAGTTCCATCCGAGGATATAACTGTCCATCCCGAAGCAAACCTAAGCCATCCCGAGCATAGTTGTCACTAATTTACTCTTTTTTGCATCCTGATTAACCCTTTTCAGAATATAACTGGTTTTAATAGCAAATTCACATTCTTAGCACACTACCTGACAATTTCTAATTTGGAATACAAGATTATTTTTACTAGATAATTTTTGACCAAAACAATTTGGCGCCCACCGTGGGGCAAGTGGTGCTATTTTAACAAAAAACTTTGTTAAAAACTTTTTTCATTTACTTCTTCTTTACAAAACTTGACAACTATGTCGTCTTCCCAGAAAAATGTTTCCTCATCCATGCCTTCATCCACTTCTACCAGAAATACTACTTTACCACCTCCACCTGCATTCTCAAAGAGTGCTACCTCTCATATTTCACCTAGGCCAGCATTGGGGGCATCTGGATCTCCTCCTGTTCTAGTTTCAAATGATGAGATCCTATCTATGTTTTCAATGGTAAAGGATCAAATGCAGCAACAGCAGGAGACCAACAGAATGCTAATGAGAGAGATACAATCCCTCAGGACGTCTTCAAAGAGACCAAGTGAAGAAATGGGGACACCATTACAACCAAGGGTGTTAGATTTCAATTCTGGCATCTCTAGAGGTGTTCATCAAGGAGATTTCATCCCCATGAACACTGGGTTCTCTGCTCCAGAAACAACTACTACACCCAGGATGGCAACTACAAGGGACGCAGGATATACACCTGTGCCATCCCAAAGATATAACAACAACGGTAACAATTTGAGTTCTAGTACTTTTGCTGCTAATGATGTTGCTTCTTTGCAGGATACAGGAATAAGCCCTCAACTAGCAACGGATCTTCAGAAGATCAAAGATATGGTATTGAGTGTGCCTGGGATAGTGCAACCTATCCCTGAGGTATCCTCAGCATGCCATAGGGTGTCAAGATTTACACCCCCAATATGTGATGCAGAGATCCCAAACGGTTTCAAACTCCAAGCATGAAGCTCTACGATGGATCAACAGATCCCGAGGAGCATGTGGCTCAATATAGGGAAATGATGGAAATAAATCCAATCCCTACCAATCTGAAAGAAGCATGCTTATGCAAGGGATTTGGTTCAACTCTCACTGGTCCAGCCCTGAAATGGCTTGATGCGTTTAGCTATATATATATACAAATGAACCGAATAACAATAAATACTATATACAAAAGGGACTCTTATGCGTTCATAGAGTTTTCACTCCAATGTTACTAACATAAGTCTTTCCCACTAATAAAGTTAATAACAATAAAAATAAATGTTAGTTGCGGAAATTAAATAAAGCAGTAAATGTTAGAGTCAGTTGTTAATATAAATACAGCTCAGCTACAATGAGGGACGGTTAAGATTAACTCAGGTAAGCATGTGATTTCTACCGTAGTTTTCACCACATAGTCTCACACATAAGTTGTTCCCACAATTATAGTGATTGAATCAAAAATAAATAATACGAACTAAAAATATATAAATAGATATGTATATATATATACACCGGCAAGTATACCGATCTATTGTAATATAGTCCTTGTAAGTCCGAATATCGTTCCACGGGAATGCTATTAGTCTTTTGGTAATTGAATCTTTAGTTGGTTTATTAACAGTGTTTTGTCCTTTTGTCCTGTTGTATTTTGATTGGATGGGGGGGGTACTGAAATTGAAATCTATATTAATGCAAATAAAGTTTTAAACTAGTTAAGCAGTAAATTTCAGATATTAACGATGTTTTGGTTTTTTCTCTTTTTAAGGTTTAGATTGTTCCTTTTTTTATATAAAAATGACTACTTAGGATAGAATCATACTAATAAATGATAATCTTATCTTTCGGTTATGGAACTAAGTATTTAATCAGGATCTAATAATGAACTAATAGTTTTTCTCTAGATTGTTCCTAATCATTCTTAAGGCGTCATCAAAGCAAAACTAAAAGTTATTAAGCTTACTGATTTATTGGATTACTTCACAGTTTCTCCAAGCGTGAAAAAGTACCTAGAAAGTAAGTCTACCTCACAGCGCGACAAACTCAATATATTCTTGAAATATAAAGAAGGTAACTTAAACAAGTTTAGAAAGACTCAAGAAACAAAGTTTACTAAAACAGTTAAGGAAATCTTTTCACAAAGTCTTTACACTTAATGGTTTAGTAAATAAGATAACTTGACAACTTTTCACTTCACAGGTATTAAAATTGATAGTACGTTTAGAATCTTTAAAGTTTTGGTTATTTGTATCTATGGAATTTTAGATCATTAAAACCATAAAGTAATTTAATTACTAACATGAAATTTTACATGAAAGACATTCACCAATTATCATGTGATACTAATAACCAATCCTAAATCAATTCCTAACACACATATATATCAAACCCTACATGTTTAAGCTTTTTACTTTAACACTAGATTATTACCATAATTCCATAAACCGAAAGATTATAATTATCAAAAAGTAGTAATCTTCATTACCTAAGTAGTACAAATTATTTAGCTATTAAACATGATAACTATAATACAAGAGTTTATTAAATCTGAAAACATTGAAAATGATAAAGAAAACTAAACCGAATGAAGTTCAACAAGTTCTTGCTATCGAATCTTCAAACTAGAACATGGGGGACTTCGATCTTGATAACTTCTTACGGAATTGCTTCGTTCTCCGGTCTCCCGACGTCTTTTTTGATCGAAATTGTATATATGATTAGCTGCCACAGTCGTGATATTTATAACTTGAAATCTCACAATTTACGGACCGTAATATATTATTACGGACCATAAATTGTAATAATTATAAAAAATTTTAAAAAGCAGCCGCCCACTATAAAAGTAGGCCATCCCTTTATGCCGGACCGTAATTTTGTCTTACGGACCGTAATTTGTTGTTCTTCTTGATAATAACTTGTTTTGACGTCGTTCTTGTGCATTTTTCACTTGTTCGCTTCACTTTTGTTTCACCGGTTTTCTTGGATTTCTTCATTTGTTCAACTTTTGCAAGCTTTTCCTTTATTTTTATACAAACTCCTGCGAAAATACAAAATACTATATATAAGAGTAAAACGTACTAAAAACAAACATAAATAACGCAAAATAGTAAAGTAATTATACAGAAAATAGATATATTTTACAATGTATCATGGCTCCTAAGTGTTCCTCCCTATTCTATTACTTCTTTTTGCACATTTAATTAACATGTTTAATAATCAGTTTTCTTGTAGTCGAACGTTCGAACGTTTGACAAGTGATCTATACAGGGTGACTCAACCACAGGGGGAATCACTAAGAGAATTCATTACTAGGTTTGGAAAGGAAGCACTTGATATCCCGAACCTGGATGTCACAACAGCGGTTCAGGCTCTCAGGATGGGACTGCAGAAAGATTCACCATTCTACCAAGAGTTGGTGATGAATCCATGCAAGAACCTAGATGAAGTCAGGAACAGAGCCTTAAGATTCATCCGACTTGAGGATGATAAGAAGATACAAGAGAGGATAGAATCATCCTCAAAATATAACCATCCCAATCGAAAATCCACTCCCACATACGAACCATACAAGCATAAACCATATGCTAGGCCTGATAATAAGAAAGTCAATGTGGTAGAGGATGACGATGAGGATGACTGCCCTAAATTGTCAGACTATTGTTTTTCTGTGGATGTAACAGGTTTGATGTATGCCATGAAGGATCTAGGGGACAAAGCAAGATGGCCAAGGAAGGTTAACAAGGCAGGATGGAAAGACAAATCCAAATGGTGTGCCTTTCACGAAGACTTTGGCCATATCATTGAAGATTGCATTGCACTAAGAAAGGAGATAGCATATCTCTTAAGCAAGGGTCACCTCAAGGATCACCTGGGCAAAAAGAAATCAAGAGCTCAGGATGGCACAAACATCCCGGAAAGAGCAGCATCCCTACCTAAGGATGCTGGCATTATCAACTTCATTTCAGGAGGGTCAGACATTTGTGGAACCTCATACTCAGCTGCTAAAAGACATGCGAGGGAAACAAAGTCTGAAAAAGGAGAAAGACCAACGAAGACGACCATCCTGACAACTTCAAAAGTGATCAATTTTGAGGAAGAAGACAGAGAAAACATCCTTGATCCTCATCATGACGGTTTGGTTATTACTTTATATATTGCTAACCACTTTGTTCGCAGGATTCTTGTAGATGGAGGAAGTTCAGTAAACATCATCCAGCTTGAGGCCCTCAAGAGGATGAACATCCCGGAATCGAAGATAGTTTCCAGGTCATCAGTTTTGGTGGGCTTCAGTGGAGAAACCAAGAGCACAGTAGGTGACATCAAGCTACTAGTATATGTAGAAGGGGTGAACTCTATCCAGAGATTCTGTGTGATAGATTCCCTATCCTGCTACAATGTCATCCTGGGGAGACCCTAGATACATGATATGAAGGCAGTGCCTTCAACATATCATCAATGTGTGAAACTACCCATACCTTGGGGAGTTGTGAAGGTCAACAGCGATCAACAGGAAGCTAAGGATTGCTACACGACATCAATGAAGGCCTCATCCCGTCAAGCATAGCAATTACAGCAGGATGCACAGTGCCATCCTCAGGATGTTAAAGCACATCCTGATCAGGATGATGTCTACTTTTGCTTGGAAACATGAAGATATGGCCGGCATATCAAAGGATGTCATTACTCACAAACTTGGGATTGATAAGAGTTTCAAGCCCATTCAGCAAAAAAGAAGGAAGTTTGCTCCAGAAAGAAATATCATCATCCAAGAAGAAGTAGACAGGCTGCTGAAGTCTAAAATGATAAGGGAAGTAAAATTCCCAAGATGGCTGGCGAATGTTGTGGTAGTCCAAAAGAAAAATGGGAAATGGAGAGTGTGTGTGGACTATACAGACCTTAACAAGGCCTGTCCTAAAGATCCATTCCCACTACCACACATAGATTCAATGGTGGATGCTACAGCAGGCCACGAGATGCTGACATTCATGGATGCATCCTCAAGATTCCAACAGATACAAATGGAACCGGATGATCAGGAGGACACAGCATTCATGACACCATCAGGTGTATATTGTTATATAGCCATGCCATTTGGATTAAAAAATGCAGGTGCCACTTATCAGAGGCTAGTGAACATGATGTTCAAAGAAAAGATTGGGGACACGATGGAGGTCTACATTAATGACATGGTAGTAAAATCCAAGAAAGCAGAAGATCATCTTCGGGATCTCAAAGAAGCTTTTGACATCCTGGATGCTTACAACATGAAGTTAAACCCAGCAAATTGCCATTTTGGAGTTGGAGCTGGGAAGTTTCTTGGATATTTGGTAACAAAAAGAGGGATAGAAGCCAGCCCTGAACAAATAAAGGCCATCCTTGATCTCAAATCCCCAAGAAATATTAAGGATATGCAAAGGCTGACTGGCAGGATAGCAGTCCTGAATAGATTCATCTCGAAATCCTCAGAGAAATGTAATGAGTTCTATGACATCCTGAAGAAGAATAACAAATTCGACTGGGGACAAAGGCATGAAGAAGCATTAAAGAAGCTCAAAGATTATCTTGCAGCAGCTCCATTGTTGATGAAACCTGAGGATGCGGAACCTCTCAAGCTATATCTTGCAGTTTCTGGGAATGCAATAAGTGCTGTATTGGTAAAGGACTTTGAAGGGCAACAACATCCTGTCTATTATGTAAGTAAAACCCTCCTAGATGCTGAAACCAGGTATTCACATCTCGAAAAACTTATTTTAGCTTTAATAATGGCTTCTACTAAGTTAAGGCATTATTTTGAAACACATAAAATATATGTTCAAACTAACTATCCCATTAAAAATGTATTAAGAAAACCTGAAATGTCTGGAAGAATGGCAAAATGGTCGGTTAAATTAAGTGCCTTTGACTTAGAATATGAGCCTAGAAATGCAATCAAGTCACAGGCTCTAGCAGACTTTGTGGCTGATTTCAGTAGTGACATCCTGAGTGAAGTAGAGTCTGAAGTTCAACAACTAAATGAAAACTTAGAAAAATGGACTATATACACTGATGGTGCTTCAAATGCAAGAGACACAGGTCTGGGAATACTACTAAAATCGCCACAAGGGGACAAGATACCCCATGCCATTAGATGTGCATTTCAAACAACCAATAATGAAGCTGAGTATGAAGCTCTCATTTCTGGTTTACAACTTGCTAGAGATTTACATATTGTTAAAATTGAAGTCTTTGTTGATTACTAACCATTTCAATGGATCATATGCAGTAAAAGGACAAAAGTTAGCCATTTATCTTGAAATTGTTAAAAGTTTAGCTACTTCTTTTGTAGAATTTTCACTAACACAGGTACCTAGGGAAGAAAATGCTGAAGCTGACGCCTTAGCAAACCTGGGATCCTCCTTTAATTTACCTGAAGGATCCAAGATTCCCATCATTCACATCTTGAAACCGGCGATTGAAGGGTGGCATCCTGAGGATGGCCAGGTACATCCTGAGGATAAAACAGACCATCCTGAAGATATTACTGTTTTAGCCACTCAGAAACAAGACGATTCATCATGGATGACTCCCATAATCAAATACTTACAAGAAGATGTCATTCCTGACGAGGAAAATTCAAAGGCTTTCAGGATAAAGGTATCTAAATTTTCAATTATAGACAATATTTTGTATAGAAAGTCTCTTGCAGGTCCATATTTGAGATGTCTCGACAAGGATGAAGCAAACGAAGTACTCAAAGACATCCACGAAGGAGATTGTGGAAATCATACAGGAGGAAGATCTCTCTACTCGAAGACGTTGAGGACAGGATACTATTGGCCTACTATGAAGAAGGATGCCATGCTGTATTCCCAAAAGTGTGATGCATGCCAAAGACATAGCAGCATACTTCACCAGCCTGCTGAACCACTACATCCTATTGTTTCACCATGGCCCTTAATGAAATGGGGAATAGACATAGTAGGAAAGCTACCCAAACCTACTGGAGGAAAGGTATTCATGCTAGTAATGACAGATTACTTCTCGAAATGGATTTAAGCTGAAGCATTTGTGCAAGTTAGAGATAAAGAGGTGGTCTCATTCATCAAAAGAAACATCCTGACACGATTTGGAGTACCATCTGAAATCATTTGTGATAATGGTTCTCAATTCATTAGCAAAAGAACAACTGACTTTTGTGAGAGTTGGGGGATCAAGATGGTAACTTCAACACCAGTCCATCCTCAAGCTAATGGACAAGCGGAATCCTCAAACAAAATCATCGTCAACAACTTGAAGAAGAAGCTTGGGGAAAAGAGAGGAAAATGGGCAGAAGAACTTCCATTTGCACTTTGGGCTGATAGGACTACTTCGAAGAATGCTACTGGTCAGACACCTTTTTTCTTTAGTCTTTGGAACAGAAGCAATGCTTCCAACAGTGATTTTCATGCCTACAGCAAGGAAGCATCTTCAGGATGCAACTACTAATTCTGAAGCATTACTACAAGACTTGGAAACTGTGGATGAACTCAGGGATGCAGCTAAATTAAGGATGGCAGCATATCAACAAAGGATTGCTAAAGCTTACAACAAGAACATCAAGATAAGAAGATTTCAAGTGAGAGACTTGGTATTGAGAAAAGCCTTCCAAAATACCACAAAACCAAGCGATGGTAAGCTAGCTCACAAGTGGGAAGGTTTATACTTAATCGATTCTGAAGCAGGGAAAGGAGCATATTGGCTGTCAACAATGGAAGGAGAGATTCTACCAAGAGCTTGGAATGCTATACACTTGAAATACTACCATGCCTAGGGATGCATGTGAGAAACCATGATCTGAATCACAGGTGGGATGAAGGTGAAGGCTGATAGAGATGAATCATCTCCATATGTAAGTGCTTGTCCTTAATTTATTTCGACCGATTATATTTTCACTAAACATGGTCTAGAAATAGTCCATCCTGAGAATTTTGCAGTACCATCCTGAAGACGGAATGCTTAGAAGACTAGGGGGCTAGCCACCCTCTCCTCCGTTAAGGTGTCTGACACCTTCCTAAGGTTTAAAGGTTTTCACCTTTCACATTGGGTTAGCAACCCTCGCCTGGAGCGCACGATGCCCATGTATATTCTCAGGATGATGGGACCAGTCCATGTAAAAGTGGCTGACAATTTCATTATCTTTGAGATATATGATGGAGCTCTTAAGGTTTAGACATTTTTCAATGTCTCTAATGGTTAGACGTTTTCCAACGTCTCTTTGGTCTAGTCACCAGGGCCTTGTCGCCATTTGTTCCTAAGGGCCTTGTCGCCAGTTATTCTTAAAGGCCCTGTTGCCAGTTATTCTCAAGATGATACATAATGGTTTTATCACCAAAATATAACAAAAGGGTTTTTGATCCTAGTTAAACCAAAGGCCTAAGTCGCCAGTATAATAAAATCTTCCTTTGAAGGATATTATCAAAACATAAGTCTTTCTTATGAAAGATTATAAGGTCTATTCTGAAGATATCACACTGGGGACATCCTCAGAATGCAAGACCATCCCAAAGATGAAGAAGAAACTGGGGACATCCTTAAGATAAGGAAGACCATCCTGATGATGAGAAGGACTATAGCTATATCAGAAGAATTATTCAACACAAAAAGATATTATTTCAGAATATTTCTTTACAACCTAAATGTTTGTTAATGTATGCAGAATATTAAAGGAAAAGAACACGTGAACAATAGTGTCAAAAGATTGTTACCATATATTATTATGCATCATAAGTCAAAATTTGATGTCAACCCCTGGCTTCATCCAAAACCAGGACCCATCCACCAGGGGTCAACATCTATGGTCCAAGGTCAACAGAAAAGATTTGGGGCTTCGTCTTGAAACCAAGATCCCTCCACCCCAAACCTTATAATATCCTAAGTTATTACATATTAATAATTGTCTGAAATTGTTCTACCAAACACAACCACAAAGATCAAATAAAAAGTGGGCTCCAGCCTAGTCAACACATCCTTCATCGCCCACTGGAAGGTCCTTCACCACCTCAGCAACCTTGGCCTCCACTGCCTTCACCTCTGCATCCTCAGGATCCTTAACCACACCCTCAGGATGAACAACAGAAATAGGCTCATAAACCACTTCTTTGCCACCTAGGCTCCTAATTTTTTCCTTCCAAGCCTCAACATCCCAAGAGTTCTGATCGAATCCTGGATCTTTAGCCTGGAGAGCCATCTTCACTCTGGCCTGGAATACGGCAACAGAAGCAGATTTGATAAGCCCGTTCCTGTGATCCTCTACCTCCTTCTGATAAACCAACAAAACTTTAGCATGCTCAGCTTTCACTCTCTTCAGCTCAGTCTCAGTCTCTGCCAGTTTAGCCTCGAGAAATTTGCTCTTCTGCTCAGAAATATTCTGAACATCTTCAAGCTTGGTTTGGGCCTCGTGAAGCTCTTGAGCAACTACATCCAGAGACTTTGAAAGATACTCATGGCCCTAACAAGAAAAAGGAGAAGGTAAGTACTCTTAACCATTTTTCACTAACATAAACAATGTTATCCTCAGGATGGGACCATACCTGGAGAGTGAATTCAGAGATCTTGTGGAGAATCTCATTAAAGTTCAAACCTTCAAAAGGGGTGATCTCCTGAGCAACAACAGCAGCAGTACTCCCCTTCCTCTTCTTTGAAGCAGCAGCAACAGCCCTAGTCTTAGGGGGGTTGGAAAGAGGAGTAACCATCTTGGAGCTGGAAGGAGTGGGAGAGGATACTTTGGTAGCCATGTCATCAATATCATCCAGGTCAAAAGAAGCAGGTTTCTTGGCTGAGGCTAAGAAAATAGCAGGGTTAATTAATAAATAAAAAGATAAGACATCCTCAGGATGTAACATAACATACTTACCAGACATCTTGGAAGTCTGACTGCTGGTATCACTTTCTTCCACTAAGAAGGTCCTTACTAACTCAGGTAACTTGTACACAGCTGAACACCGAAGAAAAGCGTCATTCACAGGGGTAGCAAACTTGGCAAAGGAAACACCTGTTGAACAAGAATATCTCAGGATGTTAGCATCTTCGGGATATAACTAAATTTTTTTTTACAAAAACATAAAAAATAATTTTACCACTTTTTAACCAATTAAGAGGAATCTGATCCCCAAAAGGAATAGAACTCCTCTTGACAAAAAAGAATTTTGTTTTCTAATCTTTCTCAGATTTGACCACATTAAACAGAAAGGGTGGTTCATTTTCTATAACTTGAAAGACATAACGGTGAGAACCGTGTGTCCTCAATTTATAAATATGAGCCAGGTCACCCACTTCAAGATGGACGTCATGATCCTCAACAAGCCTACTGCAAACCATCAGAATCTTCCAAAGTTCAGGCAGGGCTTGGGAATAAGCCATCCCAGTAATATCAAAGAAATCTTTGATAAACTTGGGAAAAGGATACCTCAACCCTAGAGAGAATGGTAAGTACAGGAAGCAGACCCATATAGGAGAGTCAAAGTCTGATCGTGCATGAGAATCATAAGGGCGAAACTAAGCAGAGCTTGGGAAGACTCTTGAGCTTTTTAAGGCTCGAATCTCCTTGTCATCAAAAGAACAGATCTCCTGTTTAGGATGACTCAAGAGGTTTTGGGGAATGAAGTCACCGGAAGCTTCTACACTCCCTGAAGCTCTTTTGGATCTCTTTGCCATCTTCAAAATAATACTAATATTTGTTGCAGGAATAAAGAAGAAAGTGGAGGAAAGATGAGAGAAAATCACCTTCGCAAAAATCAAATGTGATTATAAAGGAGTAAATCAAGCCCTAGATATAGAGGATAGAGGCTGACATTTTGTAACGGTCATCACATAATTACCGCCTAAAAAATAGCCATTGTCATCCTGACAAGACATCCCATCAGTCATCGAGTGAAGATATTTACGATAATATATTTTTGGGGACAATTGTTGTGGGTGAAAATCCTCAGGATGATTTTACCATGCATCCCTAATATACCATCCTTGGGATGCCGAAGAACTCTGCCGACTTCAGGATGTAACTACAGTTTAGCATGTGCACATCCTGAGAATGAACTAACGAATTAGCTATCTTATATGATTGCAGGTACAACCAAGTTATGATATGGATTTTAATGATAAAGCAACGTCTATATTATAACTCTCAAGTGAAGAAATCAGTGATAGAAGTGTAACTCATGGTCTATGATTGAAGATGAAGTCAAACTTGTAACCGATCCACATTTAATATCGGCGATAAACTAGGAAACAGCTGAATCATTGACTAACCAAGAAGAAACAGTCAACCAACGACTACTTTTCTGTTAAAGACTCCCAACGTTCACCTGAAGAAGCTGTTACACAACATTGAAGACTTTAACTATATACGGATCTCACGGGATTCATTAGTGGTTCTCATGTATTATATATATGGAAGTATGGGACGAGTATAGGACACTTACATACACCTTGCTTACATTATAGCTGCACAATAAACACATAGACACATACACAATAATTGTAATCTTAGTAAACTCGTCCACATACTCATCCAAACTTGTACTTTTTTACCAAATTAATATTAACAAACAAGGCAGTGGCCTAGTCTCCTCCCGGGGTTTTAAGCCGGCGATCTACTATTGATCAAGGGCTTTCCTCGTATATCGAGTGTTGTTCTTTGTGTTTTACTTACTTACTTATTCGTTCATTTTAAACAGTTCCATCCCGAGGATATAACTGTCCATCCCGAGGATATAACTGTCCATCCCGAAGCAAACCTAAGCCATCCCGAGCATAGTTGTCACTAATTTACTCTTTTTTTTCATCTTGATTAACCCTTTTCAGAATATAACTGGTTTTAATAGCAAATTCACATTCTTAGCACACTACCTCACAATTTCTAATTTGGAATACAAGATTATTTTTTCTAGATAATTTTTGACCAAAACAATCACGTAGATCAAAAATTGATTTGTAAACATTTGGTAAAATCATTGTAGACTCAATAGAGGAACGAGGCACCACCAAATTTGGTCACAGCATCCAGCTATCAGCATGGTAACACCGTTGCCGGTAATGCTGGTAGGGGTCCTATGGACCTTTTTCTTGTTCTATCTAATGTACGTGAGCCCGTGAATTTAAATAAAATATTATTTTTTCTATACCACCATTTCTTCAACTATCATCACCGTCATTTGTAACCATAACCACCACCATCTGTAACCGTCACCACTACGCCACCACTACCACCGTTCTTCTTGTTCCCAACAACCAACCCATCTTCATAAATATCAATAATCTCATGAACTTTCTTGTTCAGTGAAGCATCCCAACTTTCTTGGTTGGAGTTTTAAAGGTGATAGTGATGGTTACAGATGGTGGTGATTATGATAGTTAAGGTGGTGGTGGTGATGATGATAGTTGAGGTGGTGGCGTAGAGGGGGGAACAGGCAGGTGATGATAGTTGAGGTGGTGGTGGTGAACATGTTTGTTTATATATTTATATATATATATATATAAACTTTAAATATATATATTATTTATTTAAATTAAAATAATTAAATGAATCAGTGGAGTGCTGCCTCCAAAATAGAGTTTCAGTGAAATGATGTGACAATGTAAGATTGATGAAAATTAGTGATGTGAAAAAACCTTACAGGTAGTGACCCTTCCCCCTAATGAAACCCATTAGAAGAGATCCAAAGACTTGAGGACCAATGGTCCGACAGTCAATTCACTATTTGTATTACTAAATATGTCATGCTTCATGAGTGTGTGTGTGTGTGTGTGTATATATATATATAAGCACAATATATATAAAAAACTCATTGACAACGTAGCCAACTTGGGAGACAAGAAAACTGAGTTTGTCAGCTGGCACGCCCGTGCCCACTACCTGGCACGCCCGTGCAAGACCAAAAGGACAGACAAGACAGATTCTGTAGCAACAGAACGTACGTGGGGCAGGTGCACGCCCGTGCCACCTCCCTGTGCACGCCCATGCACCACCTGACAGCTCTATAAATA
Source organism: Ambrosia x helenae (assembly GCA_030844895.1). NCBI lineage: Eukaryota > Viridiplantae > Streptophyta > Magnoliopsida > Asterales > Asteraceae > Ambrosia > Ambrosia x helenae. Next base: position 51,527 of record JAUTDX010000625.1, read on the forward strand.
GCAAGCTAACCTCACTCATTTGGCATTCCTTATGGTGCCTTCTTGGGCCGACTTCCAAGCTTTTTCCAGAGATCTTGGGGTCTTGTGGGAGGCCTTAGGGCCATCCTAACATCCCACCAAGGTTACGCTTCATCCTACCTTGATTATCTCGGCCGAGAATGGAATCGTAGGATTAGTTACATGCAATAAAACATCGAGAGTCATGAGGATCGCACTAGATACATACCATCAAGAAGATGGAAGGCTTGTCTATGAGCAGCCATGTTCTTGTGTTGATCATTCTTTATGGTTGCATCTTTCTATTATATACGAACCCATTTCGATTTGTAGACTTTTATTATTAGTAGTAGTTTATTTTTAGTTATTTGGTGTGTTATCTTCTCAACTAATTCTTGTTCGTTTATCTTTGTGACAGGTTCAACTAGTGATTAACTTGATAAACCTCTAAAACAACCCTAACTTAAATAATAAAATAAACTATCACGGGGTTTGTACGGATTCTGGTTGTCCCAAGCTAGATCCAAGGCAAGGAAATTGTTAGTGCACTTCGTGTGTGTCCCCAGCTATTGATCGGTCCATAATAGTCGTAGGCATGATTGTATAGCGTTTTAGATGTCATCGGGTTGCATTATAGTGTTTATATAGGCGTAGGGGTACTTTGGTAAGTTGTAAAGCTTCATACGCGTCCCAATCTCTTCATACGGGTATGAGGAACGTGTATGAGGGACGCGTATGAAGGCCCACTATATATGCCCCTTGCCTTAATTATTTTAAAAGACTTTTGGTCATTTCATACAAGTGCAACCTTTGTGTGTGTTTTTGTGTGTGTGCTTTCTCTCATATTATTATTATTATCCTATCCATAAACACCCACCTATAACAACTAACCGGATCATTGATTTCCGCCCTCGATTCGATACGCGCGCGATACTAATTTCTTGTTAGACCGATCCTACAAGTGGTATTAGAGCTAAGGCTCGTATCACGCGTGTTGTTATAGTGGTTTGCATCAGATCTGAAAGTTTTTAAGCAATTGACGTTCGAAAATCGATTTTGACCCGTTTAATGCATAAACTTGGTTTTCTATGAATTTGGAGTGTGTTTGATGTTTTGATCATTGATTTGATTGTGGTTAGGTTTAGAATCTGTTTTTACAAATAACCAAATCAAATTTGAGGAAAAACGGATCAGATCTGAGAATTTTATTGAAAAATTTCATGTTCATGAGTTTTATGGGTTTTTATGAGTTTTTGGGTGAAAATCATGATTATGGATTGTTTTTGAAGATCTGATTGTTGTTTCAGTTTAGAAAAGTGTTTTGGGTATTAATTGAATCAAAATTAGGTGTTAAACAACATTATTTTGGATCAGATCTGGATTTTTGATGAAAAATAATAAGTTTAGTGTTCTTCGTGTTCTTGAGGATTTTTTATTATAATTCGTGTTTTTGGATTGATTTTTGTGTTGCAAACTTCTTTAGAATCATCCCCTACACAAAACCCCACGTTCAGATCTTCAAAAATTACACAAACACTTGAAAATCGCAAATTCAGCCTTGTTATGCTGCACATACGGTTTAAGTTTCTGTTTCATACGGGTCTGTCTGATAGCTTCATACGGGTGTTGTTTTGATATTCATACGGGTCACTGTCTGTCTTGTTCATACGACTTAAGTTTCTGATAGCTTCATACGGGTCTGTTTACTTGAAACACATACGGGTACCAGTAAGTTCCTATGGGTCTGTCTCATACGAGTTAGTTCCTACGGGTCTGTCTCATACGAGTTGGTTCCTACAGGTCTGTCTCATACGAATTGGTTCCTACGGGTCTGTCTCATACGAGTTGGTTCCTACGGGTCTGTCTCATACGAGTTGGTTCCTACGGGTCTGTCTCATACGAGTTGGTTCCTACGGGTCTGTCTCATACGAGTTGGTTCCTACGGGTCTGTCTCATACGCATTGGTTCATACAGGTCTGTCTCATACGCGTTGGTTCATACGGGTCTGTCTCATACTTGTCCCTCATACGTGTTCCTCATACTTGTCCCTCATACCTGTCAACATCATACAACTAGTTGACTTTCTCTGACCAAAGTTGACTATCTTTGACCAAAGTTGACTGTCCTTCACCAAGTTGACTTTTGTTGACCAAGTTTGACTTGTGTTGGCCAAGTTGACTTTCTTTGATCGAGATTGACTTTCACTCACCAAGTTTGACTTTTGTTCACCAATTTTGACTTGCGTTGACCGAGTTGACTTTCTTTGATCGAGTTTGACTTTAAAGTTTGACTTTATCATTTCTTATTCCTGATCTCAGTTCGATTATCAGTTTTTAATCTAAGAAGTCATGAGTTGGAATTATCTGTCATTACCGGTACAACCTCAGCCTCAACCGGCCTCGCAAGTGCAGCATCCGTATGTTGCCAATGCAATGAACCATCAACAGCGAATGCCCGTGTCATCTGACTCCTGGGCTATGGTTAGACGGGATCAGTTAAGGAAGGAATTTGAAGCTTTTAGCCATATTGGATACGAGACATTCAAAGACATGCAATCTCGATATAATCATCTCATGAGTGAAATGCATAAGTTTCAACTTAATTATACCCACGGTGAGCTAATTGAACGGTTTGCAGATGCACTTCCGCAAAAATGGACGAACTAAGTGGATGTTGTGAAGGTAATGGGTCAGTATAAGATGCTTTCCATCAGTGGATATCTGGTGATGCTGGAAAATAGAGAAATAGAGGAGTCAAGTAAAGCTAAAAGAAGTCAATGCCATTATCTTGATTTCAAACTTCCACCCCAACAAACAGTCAACATGATAGATCCTTGGGCACTCGCTACATCAGAAAATCAGTTGCAAAGCATCCAAAGGAATCATGTGAACAAGAAGGAAATACAAAGCTGTAACACAGATTCGGCAAATATCGTGTTAGTCAAAGCATAGGTTGAACATGCAGATAAAGGGTGTGAAGAGATGACAAGAGTTCGGGATGATGAAGAATTCTCAAACACTGCTCGGAGTTCAGAGGAACAAAGCAGCGGAGCAGATGAAAGTTCAAGTGAGGAAAGTCAGAGCTCCGGTTCAAGCTCAATGGCTTATGAAGAAGGATCGGGTAAAAAAAGTGAATTCAGCCAGCAGCACAGATGAAGAGTGTTCAACATCTGGAAGGAATGATTCAAAGGAAGAAAAGAAAGAGGAGAGAGATGCTGACACTCCAATTCAGTCAACTGAAAATAAGACTGAGCAGCATACTCAGGTAAGTTCTAACCCGTCTAAACTTGTTTGTGCTAAATGTTTAGAATATGAATCTAGGTTAGAGTTAATCAAAGAACACAACACGAGTCTGGTGTGTGAATTAGAAGCCCGAATTGAATCGATCAAAGACCACAATACCAGTTTGGTATGTGATCTTCGATCGTGCATTGATGCAAACACTGCCTTAAAAGCAAATGAAAAAGAATTTAAAGAAAGGGTAATGTTGTTAAAGAAAGATGTTAGTGAACTAAAACGTACTGTTTTAAACAAGCAAGATGCTATTAACAACTACATCTCAGATTTACAACAAACCAAAAAGGCATTAGCAGTGGCACAGTGTGATTATGAGGCCATCAAGAAAAAGCTTGACAGTTATTCGAATTCCAGGTATGTGCTTGATCACATAATTGAAAATCAAATAACTGAAAAGAGCACGAGTGGTATAAGTTACAATGCAGTTCCTCCTCCTTTGCGTGACAATTATTCCAAGTCACCAGAGGAGACAGGTCTAACAAAATTTGTTGTCACAACACCACTTGTTGCTGACCCATCTGAGATCAAGGAAACTGAGATTGTTAAAGATGAGAATTATGTGTTGGTCGAAACCGATTATGAAGATTCTGATGAGGAAGCTGAGAGACTGGGTTTGGGATTAAACCCATTTATTCCACTTGAAAATCACATTTGTGATCCTGAACCCGAAGTCAAAAAGCAAAATGGTAAGCCTCAACAGGTGAAACCACAAGCTATTACTCAGAAAACTCATCAAAATCAAAAGAACCAACAGAGCCAGTTAAAGAAAATCAACTGGGTTCCAAAGAAAAAGTCTGGGAAAAACAAATTTGTTCCCAAGACTAAAGAAGTTAAGTTTGTCAAATCTAGCGGTACGGATCAGGTGCAACATTATGAAAACCAATCAAATTTTAGGTACTTTAAATAAAAGGATCAAAGATATAGTGCACCTAGATCTCATGACCATGAAGCATCCTCAAGTACCACTAGATTTGGAAGTTCTAGCCCGAGATCTTCTCAGTATAGCTCGGGGTATTCTTAGTATGAACCTCAATACTATGAAGAGTGGAGGTCGTGCTTTGAATGCTACGAGGTAGGACACATTAGACCTCATTGTCCCTATCTAAGAGAGAAGAAGTCTGGAACTCATGAACCCCCTAGAAACAACAACAAACATTAGTTTGGCTATCCAAAACAAAAAATTTATTATAATTTTTATCAAAATGAGAGACCAAACCCATTTAAAAGAAAACAAAGAATTGTTGTTGAAACTCCAAAGCCAAAAACTGAGAAGCTTGTAAAACCTAAGGTCTCGAAGCCCAAGAAAAACCCTAAGGCTAGTCCAAAGGGCAATCCAAAGGCTCAACCAAAGGCTAAACCTAAACCTGCAAAACCAAATTTTGTAAAAGTTAAAATCAAGCGGGTTTGGAGACCTAAATCAGTAAATTCTTCAGAGGGTTCATCATCAGGTGATCCTACTCCAACTCATCATGGCAGGTGGATGGATCTACCGATGATTGATAACCTAGGCCGACCAACGACAATCAAGGCCTGGGTCCCCCTCCAGAACTAATCTTTGAACGAGTGTGCAGGGTGTTCCAGGAGGAACTATCAGCAATCATTTGATTGTTGACAGTGGGGCATCTTAGCACAAAAATAGGTGACATATCATTCCGATAACTTAATTAGAACATCTTTGGAGGATATGTACCTTAGCCAATCAAAGGAGGGGATTTTTTATCAAAGAAGAAGAAAGAAGAGAAAATGTCTGATGATATTAAATTCATGACCCAGTGTTTCAACTTATCAACGGGTGTCAGTAATGAATAAAAGTGGACTGGGTGATTGCTGAAGAACGGTTCCTTCATTATCTAAAGGGTTACCGACCGAAGGTCTATGGTACCCTAATGGCGATAAGCTGGATCTCGTTGACTTTGGTGATTTTGTCAATGTTGGTTACAATGTTGAAGTTGGATCCACAACGGGTGGATATCAGTTCATGGGAGGTCGTCACATGTGTTTTCAGCAACCTTCGAAGCCGAATAAGGTAGCTGCATCGAGCTATTGTTTCCAGGTTCTTCATTGGATCAATCAACACACATGCGTGACTACGGTTTGCGTTTTCTTATCACCTCCATTTTCTTATTGATAATCTAACTTCCATGGACATCACTAAAAATTCAGTAATTACTATAGTCCACACTGACTACCAAATTGCCAACAAGTTTACCAAATTATTTGACAAATCTAAATTTGACTATTTTTGAAAGGTAAAAGGCATCTTGGGAAAATCTGAGTAAACCACATCAGAAGATCTGTTTTTGTTTCACCGTTTTTACTATTAGATAATACAAAAGGATTTTAATTTCTTTAAACATTTTGAATTTTAGGGGGAGAAATTTCCAGAAAACACAAAAACATAAAAAAAATCAGAAAAACCCAAGATGATTTTTTCCTGGAGAAAAAGAGGAGATGATAGTACATCAGTAGGGATCTATCACATGCTAAAGAATTGTAATGATAAAAATGACATGTATTGACTTTGAGTGATGTGTTGATAGTCTTCGTGAACCTAGTAATGTGTGCCTTACGGATACAAACATAGCGAACTACTTGCTATGTGGATTAACACCTCATGGACATATGGTCTTGGTACCGTAATTTCGTTTATAGGGTTGCCAAAATCAGAGGTTTCAGGTCGTTATGTTGATAGTTATCTAGGATAGCCTGATTGATCTTCTGTCGTATTGATTTACGGACCTAGATTCAGTCAGGATATCTTAAAAGAGCTAACAATGCCAAATCACAAGTTACTGAATGAGGAACTTATAATGTATGACGATGATCAAAGATTATCTAATGCATCGTATCATATCTATGATGAAAATCATATTTGTTATAAGCCTCACCCTGGTTGAGTGCACATGTTGCTTTGTAGCATTGATTTGCTGACCTGCCACCTCTGTGCCTCGTACCTTGTAATATACGGATAACTACAGCATAATCACGCGTTACGATGAAGCTTTGTGAAAATTTCTTGATACGGGAGTATGTCGTGTGTGTGGGAACCATAGGCAAGTTAGTAATTAATACACCTAATCAGTATCATTTTAAAGCATTGCACAACGGTTTGCATGTGAGCTTATGTGGACAACAATATCAGCAATTGCCAAGTCTCACAGTCCATAAAGTTTAAAATTGAAAGAACAACGGTGTGAATAGATTTCTCAAAAACTGATATGATCCTCTTACCGGAAAATCACAAAAAGATGAATGCTTATATATATTTACTTACTGCATTTCGTTTTTAATTTTCAGCATTTGTAAAAAAAAACACTAAAAAATTTTTATTTTCGATTTATTTTCGATTAACCGATGTTGGAATACTAAATTCTTCAATTGAAATTTCATATCCGAAGCCGAAACACAATAAAATAAAGTTTTTCAAAAATTCAAGGGTCATAAAGCAACTTTGATAAAGGGTTTAATTTGACAAGTTTCAAAGTTCATGATGAAATTTGAAAAGATTCAAATGTTCAGGGGGAGAACACTGTGTTTCTCCAAATGGTGGTTAAAATGGACAAATCGTGAAAGTTTATTGAATGATAAACTTCAAGAATTTGATTTAGTCCGGATTTTTTGTCGAATCTAATGAAAATTGTAGTTTGTGTGCAGTTTTTATTAATTTTTCTGCAGGATCAAATACAACTAGTGTGCTCATCATGCATCAAACGACAAAGCCTGAAGTTGAACAAGACCCCAACCTGAACAACAAGATCATCCGGAACAGCAAGAACCCAATATTCCATCTTCAGAGACACCAGACTGTGGTAGAGCTCCAGCAACCGATGCTGAAGAAGATGAGAATCGAGAAATGAAAGTGCAGATGTTGTTGATCTCCGTCTTCGTCACAGAATCGTTAATCAAAATAGCGAAGATTTCTTGATTCCTCCCAAGTCATCGAAGTTGATCGAAGACCAAGACGAGGTCTCATGAAGCCACGACCAAAGCTCAAATCAGCAAGATCTGAAGACTTGAAGACCAAAGATCATTAGCTAGACCTTAGAGGGAGTCGGTGAACGTCATTCCAGACATCCTAAGCTTAGTGACTGGTTAAGTCTGCAGATCACTAGCTAGGTCCAAGGGGGAGATTGTTAGTGCACTTCGTGTGTGTCCCCAGCTAGTGATCGGTCCATAATAGTCGTAGGCATGATTGTATAGCGCTTTAGATGTCATCAGGTTGCATTATATTGTTTATAAAGGCATAGGGGTACTTTGGTAAGTTGTAAAGCTTCATATGCGTCCCAATCTCTTCATACGGGTATGAGGAACGTGTATGAGGGACGCGTATGAAGGCCCATTATATATGCCCCTTGCCTTAGTTATTTTAAAAGACTTTTGCTCATTTCATACAAGTGCAACCTTTGTGTGTGTTTTTGTGTGTGTGCTCTCTCTTAAATTATTATTATTATCCTATCCATAAACACCCACCTATAACAACTAACCGAATCGCTGATTTCCGCCCTCGATTCGATACGCGCGCGATACTAATTTCTTGTTAAAGAATCGATCCTACAGAAATCGGTAGTGAGACAGATCCTTCGGGTTTCTGATATCCAAACCGGGTTCTATGCAATGGTTTCTAAAGTGGACCAGATCGGAGTGACACGTTTCTGGTTCTTACCAGATGTATGAGTGATTTTCTTGCTAAAGCCGTTAGTCTACTTAGAGGATACGTTGTCCCTCATGCTGACTATAAGAGAGAGACTCTTCGGCGTTCAAAAGTCGATTCCTACTTAGGGGGGTATGTTGTCGCTAGGGTTGACTGTAAGAGAGATCCTTCGGTACGGAAAGCGAGAGCTAAGTGAGGTGGACTAAGCCTCAACAATAATTTAAGGAGATAAATTAGAGGACCCAGCGCTTAAACGAGTGGCTTGGTGGTGGTTTGGGATGTGCCTAAAAGGTAGGACCCAAGATTTCCAAAAAGCTGCACGACAGTGTGAGTTGGACCAAGACCACATTGTCAACAAGAGAACAACGGCTTATGGGCCAGTAGTCCAAAGACACCTTTATGGGGACTCATACACTTCCCCTATATGTGACCCATAGAGTTGCCAGAATGTCATCCCTTATTTATTTCTTTTCTCATCCCTAACTCTGAAGGGACCGTTCACCTTTGTCCTCCTCACCAAGAATTAACTTAATACTACTATAAATAATAAAATTGACTACTTATGCGGAGGGTCCCCGAGATGTGCATGTTTACTATCCCTACTATTTTTATCTTTTTATTTTCAAAACCAAAACCTTTTTCAAAAACCATTTTTTTAGAACCCCTCCGTTTTATTTTCTTTTGCAAACCCAATTAGTTAATGTGATGAAAGGTTGAGTAGGGGAAAATGTGTTCTCTGGAATACGATACTCGGTAGTTACCCTAGAAAACTATACAATACACGTCAGGTTCTCTGCCTATGTGTTGGTTTTAGTTTCTAAGTAATTATCGTTTACTTATAAATTTAAAACTTGTTTGAAGGTTTAGTAAAAATTAACGTTTTCTCAAAACCAATGTCTTCAAATTAAAACACCAAGTTTTTGGCATCGGGAAAAATGATATCTTTTCTAATTACTAAAACCAGGCACATCAGCTACCACGACCTGAGAAAACATGCAATGTTAGTCAACACATATAGTGCCGGTGAGTCACATAGTTTAAAGTGTGCAAAAGTAAGTAAAGTTCGTAAAACCAGACCCAACAATCGTTACATCTATACCTGATGCTAGCTAGACATCGTTACATGATACTAAAGTGTCGTGAACCACTTCTGATTGTTAGAAATGCCTCAATGCCCACCACCGGACATCACCCGGTGTCGTAAGTTAGATTGGACAAATATGCACCCGTTCGATCTCCAGTCGACCCAAGTGGGGCTTGCCGAGCCCAATAGATCTATTCACACTTTCCCCGCTATGTATCCACATATTAATGGTTCACACGTTAGAAGGACTTTAAATGATGTAACGTCACATAATACCCATGTGATATATTGTAAATCGTTGGTCTAAAAGTTCGTACCGCATGTTTCTCCCCTAAATATGAAAACAGTAAAATGTGGGGCTGTGACACTCACCTTAGGTTGCTCTTCTTCCAATCAATAAAAATACTAGACTTGTTATGGTAGCCCTGACTACTGGAAACGTACCACGAATAGAGTCTATAAGCGTTTGACCGATGATATGTTTGTACAACCCGTAGTGTCCAGGACCTTAACTTTTAAAGTTTGTAAAAGTGTTTAACGTTTGACACGCCACCACGAGACAAGACCCGGCATCCCGCTGGTGACCCGATACTCCCGTGTTAGTCAACCCCAAGTAAACAAGTAATCATGAGTAGATACGCACCATATACGAGTAGCAGTTCACTATGTCTAACATATAGTTCACATAATGCATGTACGAGTCCATAACATGTGTTACGGTGTTACTAGACATGTCATAGGGTTTACAATAAGTTTCTAGGTGTTATAACACGTTACGGGGCTCAAAAACGCACTTCCGGCATCAAAACACACGACTAGGTATCAAAACACATGACTACACATCAAAATAGGCGACTATGGTTCATAGTCGCCTCCAATGTACACGACTATGAACCCTAGTCATCCCCCAGACCAGGCGACTATGATTCATAGTCGCCTGCTCTGCAGGTTAGTGTCTGTTTTGCGCGCGAAACCCTCCAAATCATATCCAAATCAAGTTGTAACACCCGCAATCAATCCCCAAACATTAAACAAGCTATTCCCATCAAGTATCCCCTAAATAATCGTCTTTTTATCATGTTAATTGCAAATGTTTCCCAAAATGGGTGATATTATGGATATGTCACTCACAGCAATGCATGAAAACTTTACCCTAAATAGAAAATAATCAGATTTCATCCCATAATCACATCCTAAACATCATCATGATGTTGTTACATCATTCTAGCATAAACCCTAACACCAATCAATCATTAAATACACACATATCATTCTACATCCTTCTAATGCCCTCAAATGGGTCAAAACTCATATTATTCACAAAACATATCAAACAACCTTCAGAACCTGAGACAATCATCCTAACAACTCATTCATATCATCAAAACATCAAATACACAAGAATTCCTATTCTTAAATCATCACCATTTCAAGCATGAATCTTTCATTATAAACCCATTTAAATCATCTAATTTAGAACTGTTTTTCAAAGGTTTTGAAAGATAGAAACTTTATAAAATCAGGTCTAGACCTTTAGGATTCAAGATAACGACATGACAAGAGTTTAGGATGAATAACACACCTTAGATCTTGCTTGGAAATGATGTTTTGAGGTTGGAAATGGTAGATTTGGGGCAAAAAGGGTTTCAGAGGTTAAGGATGGTGTCAGAGCACTTGGGGACGAGTTAGGGTTGCACAAATGATGTTTAACAAGACAAGGGTGGTATTTATAGGTGTTTCTAGTCGTTCCAGACCAGATAGGCGACTATAGACTGCAGGACACAACTATGAATCATAGTCGTCCCCTTTTTACACGACTATGAATTATAGTCGTCCCTTTTTTACACGCTATGAATCATAGTCTCCTACTTTTTACACGACAATGAATCATAGTCTCCTACTTTTTACATGACTATGAATCATAGTCTCCTACTTTTTACACGACTATGAATCATAGTCGCCTAGTTTTTACACGACTATGAATCATAGTCACCCCTTACATGGCTGTGTGGTTTTTGGCGTATTATTTGCTAATTTATCACATTAATTCACGTATTCACATATCGGCAAGTTATATATTGATTGTAAAACACTTATTGCTTGATAACTAACATGTTTACGTTAATTCACCAACTTTCGGGACTTGAGACTTGCGTATGTGCATTTTAACCCGGTGATCCTCCGAATCACCAACCCCTGGGTATATGTGCATAACCGACTCCCGATAATCCCCTGGACCATCGAACCGACTCCTGATGATTCCCTGAATCACCGTAACGACTCCCGATGATTCTCTTAATCATCAAATTGGCTTAACTAACCCAGTTAATTATGTTTTATGAATGTTTTGCTATAGTAGACTTATAAGTTTGATAAAAGTTATCAACCTGAGTTTGCCGGGTGTGAAAAAAACAAATACCTTATAGATTTTAATTAATAGGAAGTGAAAAAAACGAAATATCAGATATTAAAACAAAATATTAAAAAAAAGGTTTTTGTTATTAATTTTCATTAAATGTGTTTTATTTAAAAAAAAGGAGAAAAAAGAGAAATCTAAGATGGTGCCATGTGTCCTAACGAGAGGAGCCAAAAAATTGAAGTAGGAACAATCAAGTGACATGTGGCATAAGGGAGTTTTGTTTATTAGGTGTTATAGATTGACATGCATATGACACGACGTGCAAGGTCCTTTTTTTCCTTTTTTTTCCTTTCTTTTTATCTTTTTTAACCGCCATGAAGTCCTTCAAATGGGCTACTAGTGAAATACCGAACCGAGAAAAACCCGTACCTAGAGCTAAAGCCTGTGAACACTCACTCGAAGGCACGCCGGTGCGGTGAGGTAAACCCCATTTAATTCAAGGATCGAACTAAATGATCACCGCAAAGTCTCTAATCATCACCAGGTGCTGCAGAAAACAATGGGGAAGGCAGGAATTGAGCCCGAGTGATAAAGAATACCAAGTCTTTCCCCAACCAGTCCCCCACTACCTCGTTGGCTTCGTTTTACTTAATGGTACACCTATTGATATGCACTTTTGCGGTGTGAAGCCATATTCGGTGGTCTGGTTCAGCAAGTGTGTGTAATGGGACTAAAAGCATCAGTTGTGTGATAAGTTTGTGAATCGATGATCTCTTCATTGATAACCAAGGTATAAATAATTATAATGTTACAAGATAAATGGAAATTAGGAATGGATAATCACAATCAATTACATTAATTTACATGATAATATCGTTGACTAACAGTCCCCCGCAGTTTGATCTGTAGCCTGTCGAAGGCATAAACTGGTACGAAATCGAGTGAATATAACTGCTTCGAGAGGCCTTTGGTAAAGATGTCAACATACTGAAAATCAGCTGGGACATGAAGAACACGCACATCCCCGACACGAACTTTCTCACGAACAAAAGGAATATCCAATTCGACGTGCTTGGTGCGTTGATGTTGAACCGGGTTCTGAGATAAATAAACAGCTGAAATGTTGTCACAGTAGACAATCGTGGCTTGCGTGACACGTACCCTGAGTTCAAGAAGTAAATTGCAAATCCAACTAGTTTCTTCAACTGCATTGGCAACACCACGATATTCAGCTTTAGCACTAGATTGAGCAATAGTGGCTTGCCGTTTTGAACTCCATGAGATAAGATTGCCACCCAAGAAAATACAGAATCCAGACGTGGAGCGTCTAGAGTCAGGGCATCCATCCCAGTCAGCATCCGAATAAGCTGTCAATGAGGAGGATTTGGACGGTACTATCTAAAGACCATAGTCTATGGTCCTGCTTATGTAGCGAAGAATGTTCTTCAAAAACTGAAGATGAGGCTCATGAGGATCGTGCATGAAAAGGCATACTTGTTGAATGGCATAAGCAATGTCAGGACGAGTAATAGTCAGGTACTATAAGGCTCCTGCAAGATTGCGATATAAAGTCCCATCAACCGTCGGAGAATCAGAGGAAGCGCCTAGCTTCGACCCTACATCGACTGGAGTTGAGCAAGGTTTGCAAGCGGACATGTTGGCACGTCTGAGGATGTCAGTAGCATAAGATGACTGAGATAGAAAGAGTCCCCCCATTCTTCTATTCAACATTAAAACCAAGAAAATGATGTAACTGACCAAGATCGGTCATAGCAAATTCCTTCTTCAAAACAGCAATAAAATGATTAAGAAGAGTTGAAGAATATGCGGTCAAGATAATATCATCAACGTATAATAATAAGTAAGCCATCTGACCACCACTGTTGAAAACAAAAAGAGACGTATCGCAGACACTGCTATGAAAATCACATCGGGTAATAAATGACGAAAAACGTTGATACCAGGCACAGGGAGCCTACTTCAATCCTTAAAGAGATTTCTTTAACCTACAAACAAAATCTGGATGTTGACGATCAACAAAACCTGGGGGCTGATGCATGAAAACTGTCTCATTCAAGTGACCATGGAGAAAAGCATTTTTCACATCTAACTGGTGTATGGGCTAGGAGTGAGACACTGCTAAAGCCGAGGTAGGCCGTGGTACAAGTTCCAAAGTACTATTCTCTAATAAAGCCTTAAATTCAGTTTTCATGGCATCGTTCCAGTTACGGTCTTGGAGGGCAGTAAGGTGTGACTTTGGCAAGGGAGAGACGGTGGAAGTAACGGTGAAAGGTTAAAGGGAACACGAGGCTTGGTAATACCGGCACGTGACCGGGTAACCATAGGGTGAGGTGTAGGCTGAACAGGTTCGGGTGAGGCCGGTGGGTGGAGTGGTGCGGAAGTAGGTATGGGCTAGGGTGGGCTAACAGGCTGAGAAGGGTGAGATGGGCCGGAAGTATTGAAGTGGGTGGATGGGCTGGTGAAGGGTCATTTATTGGGCCAGGTGTAGGAGTGTGTAGTGGGCCGGTGGATGGCGGGGCTGTAGGAGAATTAATATGAGAGGTAGATTGCTGCAGAAGGTGATAGGAGAAAAGAGGGAAGGGTCATCACCAAAGGTGTGATCCGGTTTGGTTTAGGAGGAAACAGCAAGGCGAAAAACGGACTCGGCAAAAGTGACATGCCGAGAGAAAATAACCTTACCAGTGGATAAGTCTAAGCACCGGTATCCACAGTAATTAGCAGGGTACCCCAGAAACACACATCATGAGGACCGATTGTGGAGTTTGTGGGGTCGGGTATCAGACTGTTCGGGTAACAGGCACACCCAAACACTCGTAAGTGTTCATATGAGGGTTGGCGGAGATACAAGACTGAGCAAGGGGTTGAGTTTTTAAGGGTTTTAGACGGTAGGATATTGTGTAGGTAAGAAGCTGTGTGAATGGCTTCAACCCAGTATTTTGACGGTAGAGAGGCATGAACAAGAAGGGAAATCATAATGTCATTTAAACATCTGACATGCGTTCGGACTTGCCATTTTGTTGGGATGTATGTGGGCATGAAAAACGAAATTGCATGCCGTTTTTGGCTGCAAAATCAAGGAAGTTGTGGTTATTGAATTCACCCCCATGTCATATTTGAACTATTGGATTTTCATTTTAAATTGGGTTTGAACAAAAGCATGGAAATTAGAAAACTTAGTAAAAGTTTCGGATTTGAATTTAAGCGGGAAAACCCAAGTATATTGAGAAAAATCATCAACAAGAACCATATAATATTTATAACCGGATGTGCTCACAACGGGTGAGGTCCATAAATCAAAATGAATAATAGCAAAAGGTAATGATGTAGTAGTAATAGAATCAACAAAAGGCAATTTCTTGTGTTTAGCTAGTTGACAAGCATGACAAACATGCGAAACATCAAGTTTATTACAAGGCAAAAAACAATGAGAACTAAGGAAATCGGTAACATGACGTCCTGGATGGCCAAGCCGTTCATGCCATGACTGTGGAGAAGAAACTGAAACAAAAACGATAGCAAGGGAGTTTTTGGTGAAGGAGTAGAGGCCGCTTGAGCTATTGTGACGGCTGTGGGGCGTACCATCCTGAAAATCCTTCACAGAGAAACCAAATGGGTCAAATTCAACAGACACATTGTTGTCAGTGGTGAACTGACGCACAGAAATAAGGTTTTTAATGAAGTGTGGATTGTAAAGGACGTTTTTTAAATGGTAAGATTTGGAAGGTGTTTTTAATGAGGTGTGGCCCAAGGCAAGGACAGATAAATGATTGCCATGTCCAACTAAAATAGACTTTATATGAGAATACGGGGAAATTGTAGAAAACTTACCTTGGTCGAGTGTCACATGTGAAGTTGCCCCGGTATCCATGTCCCAATTTTCATCTTCCGGATCAACCGAAATAGCCTGAAAAGCCTACGCAAGCTGTGAATTGTCCAAAACATCCAAAGAAGTGAAGTGAGCCTAAGCATCTGACCCTGCTATTGACGAAGACTGCTGCTGCTGATTGTGGGCCAAACCCGAGGACTGCTGGCTGTTGGGCCGTGGCCCGTATGGAGTCCACGGAGAAGCCCAGTCACCGGTGGTGGGGTATGGGCAAGGGGGTGGAGCCCAATATGGAGAGGAAGCCCAATAAGGATAGGGCATGGGTGCTGTAGGCCGAGAAGATTGTTGCTACTGGTTGTTGTATCTCAGGCCTGACCCGCATCCCCTGCCACGTCTGGAGCCAGCAGGACGCGACCGGTTATCACGAGTCTGATCATGAACAGGTGGGTCGGCAGCCGGCGGTTGTGGGTTCGAATGAGGGGCAGCTGCAGCGGCAACAATGCGTGGTCCGTTTATAAGCTCGCGTGCTTCCCAGAGACGTTGATCTCCAAGTAACATCTCACATGCTTCATCTCAGTCCGGTATAGAGTTGTTAATGAGCGAGCCCATGGTGTCAAATTCTGGTGGCAGCCCACGTACCATCTGAAGAACTAAACACTCATTATTAATGGGCGTTGTGAGGAATTCGTTCAGTTGGTCCGCAAGCTCGCGAAGTTTCTGGAAATAGGTCTCCATATTCAGTTGGGACTTGAGAGTGAGAGTCACAAACTCGTGTTCAAGTGCAGCGATTCAGGCTCCCTTATTGTTGTGAAACTGTTTCTGCAGCCGGGTCCAGGCTTCAAGAGCAGTGGTCACATCATTGATAATGTGAGACAGAAGTTCGTCTTAGACAGTGTTGAAAATCCATTGTAGTATGATGGAGTCAATCTCCACCGATGAATCATATGTGGGGTCGGTATCTCTGGTGGCGGCGTATCGTCGATTTGAGATAGAACCCGATAACCCCGAGCGTTGAGGGTGAAGAGCCGAACCCAGGAGGAATAGGTTACCTTAACGCCGTCAAGTATTCGAACCTTCTGTTGAATGTTGGTTACGGAATACACCGGGTAAAGGGAATTGGTTTTGGGTTGGTCGGTGGTTTGAGGAGTTTGGTCGGCACCTTGAGCTTTGTCGGCCATTGAAGTGGCTGAGATGGACAAGCAGCAGGTGAATGAAAGGAAAAACTGACCGTGGTCAGTGGGATGGCGACCGAAGTCAGAGGGAAAGAAACTAGGGTTGTGGTATAGAGCCTTACTCTGATACCATGTAAGTTTGTGAATCGATGATCTCTTCATTGATAACCAAGGTGTAAATAATTACAATGTTACAAGATAAATAGAAACTATAATCCTCTAAACTAGGAAGGGATAATCACAATCAATTACATTAATTTACATAATAATATCGTTGACTAACATGTACCACCTTCATTGATGGATACCCAAATGATTTGTCGGTAAAAGTCATATGTTAAAGAAAATAGGTATAGGATGATTTTTTTTCTGCCATATAATTTAGTTTGTAAACATGGTTATTTCACTGATTCGCCACAAGAGCACATCTACATGCCCCTTCTCAATCAAGCACATATACGTAACACATTAAATTATAAAGAGAACGAGGGACACCATTATTTGCATTAATTAGAAATATTTGATGAATAGACCAACATATAGCAGCCAAAAAGTAACATCAATGTGATATGATCTTGAAGGACTTGTTCAAATTACGAAACCATGATTTCCAGCTACGGCTGTCTAGCTGGTTATTGATCGAAGACTTAGCTTCGGTTGTTTGTAAACTAGTGATCTTCTTCTTAGACATCACAAAGTTCCTCCCACCACATAGCCATATTGCTTCATTTGAACTCAATGCTACAACAAATTAACAAGAAATCTTTCAGCTAAAAAAATGACAACAAAATTCTATGGATGAATGTTTACTACCATGGGATGGTGCATTTGATGGAAAGAGTACAAAGTTTGTGGGATCTGATCCGAGGATAGGAAGCCGTCCACCACGTGCATACAGTTTTAGAGATGAATCAATAACATTCGACACTGTATCATCTTTGTTCACTATCAACCTCAACGGCCCTGGACTCCCTAGCACATTAACTGTAATCAACAACCGGTTTTTCTTCACATCCTTATTGTACCGCATAGTTTCCTTTGAAGTTTGGCCCATCATCTATTCTTAGGCTTTCGGTTTTGCTAATACATATGAGAGTTAAAAAGTGCAAAAAATAACAAGGGGTTGATGTTTGTGAATCTTGACCAGTTAAGTTGTGATGAACATTAAAAGCTACCAAAGAATATGAAGTAATACAAAAAGTGGACTAAATTAACGGTCTAGAAAAAGAACAAAACAACAGGAATCAATCACACAAAACCAATAATTAGTCTCCGAAATATGCCTTCCTAGATTTCTTCTTTCACCCTTCTCTCTTTTCTCTCATCACTTCATTAGGTGTCACATTCCTAACCCATTCACTAATCACTGCAATGCATGGGCGGAGTTTATGAAGGGTATGGTACCCCAACCCTCACCGTTTTTAGGCTCAGTAGTGTAAATTTTCATTTTTTTCCCAAAGGTTTATGAAGGTTGGGGGTACCCTAGCCCCCTCCAATTTCAAAAAAAAAAAAAAGGTTTTGTGACTTTCGGCCTCCACTATTAAAAGTTTAATCTCCGCTATTGCAACAATGGTGTGATCATCGATAGCTTACAAGTTAGAAGCCAACCCTTCCTCACCCTAGCCATCTAGGTCACTATCCTACCATAACGTAAGATCCTTCCCTAATAGATTATCCATCAGCAGCCCAGCTGTGCAACTTGCTCGTACTCATGTTGTTGTCACAGTTAAGGATATATTTACCTACAAATATTGTTTTTGATGCTACACTAGTGAGAGGTGATATGTGACCAATGGACATGTAGAGAATGAATAAACGTGTAATAAACGAGCAAAACTGAGTATGCAACACGTGTGTCGGGTGTACCAAGCTACGTGTGAGATTTTCTTTTATCATTTGTAAGGGTATATACATTTAAAATCGACTAGTTTCTTGATTATTAACGAAAAAAATAATGATGTCCATCTTGGATAACTCGTCGCTAATCCTACCATTAAACTACAACATATATAAATATTAAACTTGCTCATTATAGAACCTGAGACCTTTTCCATAAACGGTGCTCCTAGAGGTAGTTCCTCTATCACTGGGCCACCAACCCAGGGCGTACTTAACTTGAACCATACTTTTTCGGGATAAGTAATTCCGTGGCCACTACTTTCACTCACTTCTCTTGATTGGGCCTGCTAGTATAACTATTAGCCATGCCATTTTTCCCTAACTCTGTGACAAAATACAAGCCCAATAATGATATAATCTTTGATAGTTTTGGAAGATAAGAGCCTAATAGTTCATATTACTCTTTTGCATTGGGGATCCATGATCCATCTTCCCAAAGATACAACGGTATTAATTTTGAAATAAGCCTATGGACGTCAAGACTTTGTTATTTGGGCTAAGGACAGCAAGCTCATTCTTTTTTTTTTTTTTTTTTTGAAAGATAGTGTTTTCACGTTTATTTGCTAATCACCATTTACATCCCTTTGGCCTTTCTGACAAAAAGTTGTAAGAAGAGTTTACTACAAGTTTATGACAATATACATTTAATCGTAAGTTTTCTATGCATCCCCGAAGGAAAAAAAAAATTATTTGTTTTTCCTATTTATCCGAAGGAAAACTTACTATACGTTTTGTGACAACATACTAGACATTTTCTAGCGCATTTTTCCATCTTAAATGTGTAGGAAACCACCATTTACGACCCTTTCTAACAAAAAAGTGGTTTATCGAAAAAATGCTTGTAAGAAAAGTTTATTCTTTCATGACGATCTACATGAGTCGAAAGTTTTCTACTCATTTCCAAAGGTTAAAAGTATTTTGGTGGTTGTTTTTTCCTTTTTATCCAATTGTTCTTTTTTGTTTTGTTTTTTTAATCTTTTCTATAAGATTAAATATATTTTTCTTTTCATTTTCGTACGCATTTTTCTTGAATTTAATTGTTGCAGTAGACTTCAATAGGGGTGAGCATTTCGTGGTTCGGACTCACAGGAACCTTGGACCCGACATGCGAGAACCTTGGACCCGAACCTTTTTAAATATATGGGTCGGTTTCCGGTTCTAGATTTATATGAATTATCGGTTCCGGGTCGGGTCGGTTCCAAACCCACAGTTCTAATATAAGAACCATAAGAACCGTTTGTATTTATATTAAAAAATAAAAAATAATCTTTTTTAGTCTTTTCACTATTCGTTTTTACGTGCTATTGTAATCGATTTCATGTAATGCTAATACAATATTAAATATATTATTTATAAGAATAACAATGTATTTTTTTCTTCAAATATTTTTCGGCTTGATGTATATACATAGATGTGATATATTATATAATATATATTATACTGCATCCAAATTTGAAGTAAATATTTATGTATTTCGCTCTGATGCGTGTGTGTATGTGTGTGTGTATTTATGATGTATACATAACGGATTCACATAAGGTTTTGAGTGATGAGAATGACAAAAAATGCTATGAAAACATAAGTCGAGAAACGAAAAGTGATTTAAAAAATAAACTCATGGGCTATTGTTAGAACCATATGGAGGAATTCTTTTACGAGCATGGTAAAAGAACAGGAATATGTAATCCTCTAAAAGTGGCAATTACATTAAAAGGTTCTAGAGGGTTAGACCCTTTACCCGACCCATCAAAACCTTTAGGACCCGGAACCACATAGCCTTTTAAGGTTCGGTTCGTGGTTCCTAATTTCCCAATAAAAGGGTATGCGGTTCTGGTGGGTCCGGGTCGGGTCGGGTCGGTTCCGGACCCTTTGCACAGCCCTAGACTCCAATCACCGTTCGTTAGGTTTTTTTAAACTATTTTTAAATTTAACTTTTAGGGTTAGGATTAAATACACAAAACACTTTTTCTAGGAAGGGTAAGAAGGATTGTGATTCATTAATCATATATTTGAAGGGTTGAGATTATTTTGTTTGAAAAAAATAAGGCTTTATCTATTTGGACACCCTTGATTTCTATTTGGACACCCTAAGTATGCCTCGTATTGGTCTATATGAGGCATACTTAAGTCAAAATGCTGCACACAAACTTTAAAGGAATCTCAGACCTTAAACTTCATGCCAATATACCTCATATTGGTCAATATGAGGTATATCATAGTCAAGTATGCCTCATATAGATCAATATGAGGCATATTAGGGTCTTTTTATTATTTTTTTGTGTTTTTATTTTTATTGTTTTTAAATAACAAAAATACTAAATTAACTTAAAAAAATCCAAAAATTGATGAAAAGTTAGTTATATTCATTCCAATACTATTTTAACAAAATTACAACTTTTTGTTACCAGTATTATTTTTTGAAAAATATTTCTTTGGTTGGTTTTGAAGATGTATTTTTTTTGTTTTGGTGAGTTTGAAGAAGTTATAAGTTTAGTTTAGATTTTTTTTTTTAAATCGATTGATCGTTGTATTTTTATACATTCGAAAATAGTTTTTTTTAACAAATCGATTGATCAATGTATTTCAGTAGGGGTTTTTTTTTGCAAAATTTTTACCATTTGTACATAAAGTTTATAATTTTTCTTATTTTTTTAAAGTAAAAATATTTTAAAACCTTATATGGTAGTATAGATCTTGAATCGTATTATGTGGTGTATTATCGTATAGTACACTATACTATTATAGACTACACGATAATGTTTTAAAAAATAATAAATATTTATAAAACTTTGTTAACAAAAAATAAATATGGTATAAAAGGTACAAAGTTTGCAAAAAAGGTCAATATGCCTCATTTTTAAAAACAATAAAAATGAAAATAAAAAAAATAAAAATAAAAAACGACCTTGATATGCATCGTTTTGGTCAATATGAGGCATATCTAAGCCACCACATATTGGGTCTGATACTAGGCTGAGAAGAAGTGATATGAGGACTAATATGCCTCATATAGACCTATATGAGGCATACTTATGTGTTTTTTTTACAATATATACCACACACCCTCATATCACCTTCCAACCCTAGTATTGCAACCAATACGTGTATTAATATGGGTTGTATTGCCCCATATGACTCATATCAAGTCACCCCATATCACTTTTTAAGCCTAGTATTGGTACCAATATTAGGCTTGATATGCCACGTATTGCCCAATACTAGACATATCAGTGTTTAATACTACTCATAATGCCCAATACTAGGCATATCAACGCTACCTTTACTTTTTTTAAAATACAATATTATTGTAATATTTTTGTTACAAACATGTTTTTTTTTTCGAACACGTTTTTTTCGAACACCTTTTTTTTCGAACACATTTTTTTTCGAACACGTTTTTTCTTCGAACACGTTTTTTTTCAAACACGTTTTTTTCTTCGAACACGTTTTTTTTTTCGAACGCGTTTTTTTTTTCGAACGCGTTTTTTTTCGAACACGTTTTTTTTCGAACACGTTTTTTTCGAACACGTTTTTTTTCGAACACGTTTTTTCGAACATGTTTTTTTTGAACACGTTTTTTTTTTAACACGTTTTTTCAAACACGTTTTGACGTTCAATTGAAGCTAGTCCGTGAAAAGTGCATAACAAGTAAGGTAAATTCAGATTACGTAAATCCCAATTAAAAACATCACCAAATACAACAAATCTTGACCTCCTGTAAATCCATGCAAGAAAAAAAAACGTGTTCGAAAAAAAGAACGTGTTCGAAAAAAAAAATGTTAAAAAAAAACGTGTTCGAAAAAAAACGTGCTCGAAAAAAACGTGTTCGAAAAAAAATAAAAAAGGTGTTCGAAAAAAAACGTGCTCGAAAAAACGTGTTCGAAAAAAACGTGTTTGATAAAAAAGGTGTTCGAAAAAAAAACGTGTTCGAAAAAAAAACGTGTTCGAAAAAAAACGTGTTTGAAAAAAAACGTGTTCGAAAAAAAAAACGTGTTCGAAAAAAAAGTGTTCGAAAAAAAATCGTGTTCGGAAAAAAAAACGTGTTAAAAAAAACGTGTTCGGAAAAAAAAACGTGTTCAAAAAAACGTGTTCGAAAAAAAACGTGTTCGGAAAAAAAAACGTGTTCGAAAAAAACGTGTTCGAAAAAAATGTGTTCGAAAAAACGTGTTTGAATTTTTGGACTGAATATAACTAATTTTTTTTTGTTAATTTTTGGATTTTTTTAAGTTAAATTAGTATTTTTAGTTATTTAAAAATAATAAAAATGAAAATATATAAAAAAAACTAAAAAAAGACCCTAATATGGGTTGTATTGCCCAATACGACCCATATCTGGGCACCCCCATATCACTTTCCAAGTCCAGTATTGGTACCAATACTAGCCTTGATATGCCACGTGTTGCCCAATACTAGGCATATCAAGGCTGTTTTTTATTTTTTTTAATACAATATTATTGTTTAAAAATACTAAAATTACTTTTAAAAATCTCAAAAAATAAAAAAAAGTAAAGTTTTATTGATTTGAACACTATTTTAAAAAAAAAATAGATGTTTTTGTTACAAAGACGAGGCATATTCGTTTTTTTAATTGTTTAGTTTGTTTTTGTTGATTTTGAAGATTTTTATTTTCTTTTATTTCAAATGTATTAAATACTACGATCAATCGACTTAAAAAAAACACTTTCTCAAACAAATCTTATAACTTCTTCAAACTTTGTATTGTTTATATGGTTTAGGTTCATGTACAAATGACATATTTCGTGAGAAGTGTGAGAAGGATTAAGAATTGACATGTAGGCATCATGTTTTGGATTTAGGAATGATGTTTTAGGTTGTTTTAACTTAAAAAACACCAAACACAACAATCTAAAACACAATGCAATGTATTATAGTTATTAAATTTAAAAAACAACTAAAACACACTACTTAACACTTAAAACACATTGTTTAATGCTCTTAGCGTGGTGTTTTTAGTTTTAAGCCTAAAATACATTGTTTTTGGTTTTTAATTGTTATGTTTGGTGTTTTTCTAGGCAAAACAATTCAAAACATCATGAATAAGTTCAAAAAATGATGCCTAAGTATCAATTTTTAATCCTTCTCACACTTCTCACGAAATATAGCCTTTGTACAGGAACCTCACCCTATTGTTTATATAATTACTTTAAACTCACCAAAACAAAACAAACATCTTCAATACCAACCAAAACAAAACAAAACAAAAGAAATATTTTTTATGATATAATACTGGTAAGAAAAAGTTTTAATTTTGTTAAAATAATATTGGAATGAATATAACCAACTTTTCGTCAATTTTTGGATTTTTTTAAGTTAATTTAGTATTTTTAGTTATTTAAAAACAATAAAAATGAAAATATACAAAAAATAAAAATAGACCATAATATGCCTCATATTGATATATATGAGGCATATTACTTTATTGTTTTATGTGTTGGTCAACATCAGTTAGCTAGATGACAAAAATTGTACTTCAATATGCCTCATATAGGTCTATATGAGGAGTATCAACTTTAATGTTTTCTGTGTTAGTCAACATCAGATAGCTAAAAGACAAAAATTGTACTCCAATATGCTCCATATAGCTCTATACGAGGCATACTTAGGGTGTCCAAATAACTTTTTGGGGTGTCCAAATAGTATCACCAAAAAATAACAATAAATTAGAGGGGGCATAACAGGAAAACCACATTTGTTGACTTTCTCTCTCAACATGCAATGCACATGTCAATTCCCCCATTATTTTAAAACGTCTATAACTTTTTCATACGATGTTTTTTTTTTGTCAAAAAAGTTTCACCATATTAACGAGCATTTTTTTATCTTTAATATGAGTACCACATTGTTACATTAAAATTGAAAAAAATGTATGTATGTATGTATGTATGTATGTATGTATGTATGTATGTATGTATGTCCTCATATACATATCTCTTTCGGTTGCTATGTCGAATTTTTGTATCATATCGATAATTTAAGAAAGCGAATCAATAGAATGAAAACCCATTGCGAAGAACGAGAAATTCCACTAGTTAAAAAAAGGCTATGTCGGCAACGACGTTGTTTTCCGGCTAGCCTTCTATAGTGATGACCTTGTCGTCACGGGTCATGCAAAACCTAAATAACCTAGGTAGCTAGGACAAGTATGCAAAACAATTATGAAGTTTACTATTATGAAGGTTGTTATATATTATTTAGAAAGATGTTGGAGAGGTGAAATACAAAAGTATGTAAATAAAAGATTATGAAGAACTTAAGCACACCTGGGTTTCGAAATTGCAAGTCATAAGATTTAGCCACATGTAATAGATTTTGAGTTTTTCTCGTGAGAACAATGATAGATTGGCTTTATTAAGAGAACTTAGTTGTAGACATCAACAATCGTCTAACTACACAGACAATTGTATGTTTTATAAACCCAAGAACACAAAACCACCCTATTGATTTGGCAAACAAAAGCAATCATTATCTAACAATTGTAAGCCTATGACAATACTTACAATCAGAGACGTCTCCGAGTATTTACGTACCATATCCGAGTCGTTAAAAAATATGCCCCTTAGGCTTAAATAATTTAAACTAAATTTTATGTACGATCATTAGTGTAGCAATGAACAAAATAATTAGCAAAATAATAGTAATAGAGTGAGTGAAATTACATAGCGTAGTGCGCTAGTATCTAACCGACGATTCGTGAAGCTCTCATAGTATTCTTGCTAGCAAATTGGTGAATCAACTTTTCGCAATTTATATTATCTATTCGTTCTCGGTAGCTATCATCGCTAACCACAAAACCCAAGTATCCAACAGAGTAAATATGCTACACTGAAAGTTATGAAAACAAAAAAAAACCGATTTATATAATTGAATCTGTTAGGAAAAAAATTTTGAAATCTTAAATATTAAATTTAAAATAAAATTATAATCTAGATAATGATAAAGAATTAAACACTCACAAACAGTAATTTGGAATTCCTACTCGACTCTCGATGTTCGTCTTTTGCAGCGCCACCGATTGAATATTTTATCAATGCTTTTTTTTCCACCGTATGAATAATATCGATGCTTTGTTTTTTATTTATTAGATTAAATAGGTATTGGGCTAATAAATGTTATGGCCTCTTGAGTAATTGTTTTTTAAGTTTTAAATTGATTATTATTAGGCCCAACTTTTAAGTGTAAATGTGTTTTCTATTTAAAAAAAAATACACACACACATATATAGGAATTTTATAAAAAAAAATTGTGCCCCCGATAAAACAGGGCCCAAGCCGGTTGGCCTCGCCGGCTTGGGCCATAGTCGGCCCTGCTTACAATCAAGACCAACAATCTCAATCACGTCACACACAAGAGAAATTCACAAATTCAATTGTGCATAAACAAGACAACTAGGTTCAATTCACATAAATGGTTTAGTCAAGTTGAGGATTCTAATGGTTTATTGAGTTTGTGCAAAAGCGACTCATTAATCTTAGAAATCAATATTCATCAACATTCGTCACTCAATGAACAAAAGTATGTTTCATCAATCAAGATCAACCCACAAATTCCCTAACACAAATAAAAACCAATAACAATCATCATTTCACAACGTCTATGATGCAAGAAAATCATTAACAATCATCAATTCATAGCAATACTAACAAGTGACATGTGTCAATATTACAAGAAATAGATTACTCAAATGTTCCTACCAAATCAAACATACATACAAGAACATAGAATACTTGTAAACCTACATCGGCGGTGATTAAGAGAAGGTTACTAACTCATGGTGTTTGATCTTCAAATATTGATGGAATATGATAATGGATTCATTAGATGGATTGAAGTGGTGAAAAAACCCTAAAAAATTAATATGTCTCTAATCGCCCAAAGGCGGCTAGAAACGAGTTAGGGTTCATCCCAAACCCTCATTTCATTAAATAGGTGGATTTGCCCAGTAACTGGCGTCGGCGACGCCAAACTTGAGGCTGCAATTTCAATTTTCTTGTTTTCTTCATAACTTTTTCGTTTTCGTCCGTTTTCACGGCCACGTCTTTGTATTTTCACCCTCTTTCATATCATCGCTTAATATCTTCATTTAAAATCCATTTGTTTCCTCCAAAATTAAATCAATCCTCAACAGTTTCCCCTGTGTGCTTGATTCATCAAGATTTAGCTCGTTTATTCGCTATTTTAGCACATTTAACTTGTCATTCATCATTCTTGGATAAGTAACTAATTCCGGATAAAACCATACACAAAAGATATTAAAAATACTAAAATGAACTAACTAAATATGATCCTTTCAGCATCACATCATACCCCCATTTATATTTTTCAGTCCCTAAAAAACTTTACAAAATATTTTCAACAACAAACATAATTTGGTCTTCTCTAGATGTCTCGCTTAAGGTTCAAAATCGTACCTCATTTGTGAAAAAGCATTAGATGTGTTAATTCAACAATTCAAATATGTATCTTTGAAAACAGAATTAGCTAGATAAAATTTAACAAGCTTTTGAATTCATTCATATGCACCAAACCCATCGCAATGTTCACTCCTCTCGGTATAATATCTGGACTAGCAAAAGATGTGCTAGTATTATTCACTCAAAGCCAAACCTGAAACTTGTTAATATAAACTTGTATAACAATCACACTTAATAAAAATGCATGCACACACATACACACACAGACACACACACACACACACACACACACATATATATATATATATGTATAATGACTTACGAGTTTTGGCTTTGGGTAAAGGTAATAATATGTGGGTCAAAAGTGGTTAAACAAAAATAGGGTGAAACCGAACTCGCTTTTAATCCTTATTTGAAATAACTAATACTGGTCAAAATCGACCTGAATAGACGTTGACGGCACAACGGCGGTGGTGATGATTCCAGCTGATTGAATTGTCGGTTCGTTTTGTTCCGGTTGTCTTTAACGATTAGTGAGCTACGGCAGAAAGATGGGTTTGTTTAGTCAGAGAAAGAAGGAAGAGAGAAAGTGAGCTATGTCATTTTAGGAGGATTTTAAACATTAAAAAGTTAGGGCCAAGGCAACCGTCTTAGCAGGTAATTAGCATGCAAAAGAGGGCTGTACACGTCAAAGAACCTAGCTTGAAGTATTTATACAAATAGCTACAGATCAGGTATACTCACAAAGAAAACTCGCTTTTTAATATATAGTAGTGTCTCCATTACCGGCCAATAGAATCTATTGACCATTTTTACCTTAAAAATATGGTAAAAAAAGCACAGAAATTTTAGTTCTAGAAAAGTATGAGAATAATTTTTTATTTAATATTTTTATATATTAGCTTTTTTATCGGAAGTTACTTATATATTAATAGTCACGGGGTACAAATTTTAACCTAGTAAGAGCATTCACATCCCCTCCACTATTTTATACCCTATAATATAACAAAAATTCACACTTTTCAAAATTTATCTCTCATTTTAAAAAACATTCCACATCCCCTCCACCATATTTACCTTTATCTTACTCACAAACACTTATTTTATTATATTCCTCGTTAAAATACACTCACAATAATTTGATGGGGGTGAATAGTGGCTTTTTATATATAAAAAACTAGAAGATTGATTTTTCAAAATATAAAGATGGGCCGATATAAAATAGTGGATGAGATGTAGGGTGCTTTTAGTAAGTTTTTTAAAATTTTAGAGATGAGGGGATGTTTAATAAAGGGGATGTGAATGCTCTAATAGATATACAAAATTACATAGCATATAGATTTTATGTTTTTGTATGATCATTATTCTCTTATAATATAAACGTATTAAACAATTTACTATTTCATTTATACATGGAATTGATGTCTTTTTCAACTTTTCCTCATGTATCTACTACATACTTTATGTTTACTCAAACTAGTTGATTGTCACATGTTATCTTTATTTTCTTAAAAATATGTAATCTTTGTATATTTCGTAACAAGTTCAATGATATACCAGAATTATATACTATTAATAGTTAAAGTTAATGAATAGTAATTGTCTAAATGAATAGTAACTATAATATTATTTTATTCAAAAACTTTATTATATCATATACTATTAATATAAATAACATAATATTATGTAATTTTATTATTATTTTATTCATATTATTTTATTCAAAACCTTTATTATATTATATACTATTAATATAAATAACATAATATTATGTAATTTCATTACAAATTTCACGTGTTACCTTATGTGTAGATTTTTTTATTTTTTTTAACGTTTACAATCAAAATGGAATCTCGATTGTATAATTCATTGATTGATCAAGACCTCATCTAAATCTCGATTGTAAAACTATTCATTAATATTATGTAATTTCGTTACAAATTTCATGTGTTACCTTATGTGTAAATTTCTTTATTTTTTTTAACGTTTACAACCAAAATGGAATCTTGATTGTATAATTCATTGATTGATCAACAGCTCATCTAAATCTCGATTGTAAAACGCGCAAAGCGCGTGATTTTATACAACTAGTAACATTAAATTGGTTCGTATATTTTGCAACTATAACGATAACCGATCAAAATTTGCTTTAGTCATTATGTATTGAACAAAAGCAACAACATTCATACCAGTCGGACCATAGTAAAATGTCACAGTTTTGGGTTGTTTTGCTTTAGTTGTACGAGATCAAAGTCTCATGTACAGTTCTCTCGAAGGAGGAGTCACACTTATCTTGACAATGTCTAAGATTGGTTTATAGAGCATCTTAAGATTCATGCAATTGTGGATGATATAACTGGTAAACAAGTTTCTCCTCATGTAAACGTAATTTATTGTCTAGGGGGAGTTACGCTTACTTTTTTTTTTGTACAAGTGGCTATAGGATTTTATATGACCCTTTACTATCGTACGCTTCCGACTAGTATAAATTTATTTTTGAAAATAATTATCCACATGATTTTCTTAAAATATTTCTAGTGCTTCAGAATGGAAAAAAATAAATAAATAAACCAAGAGTTTCTATGGTTTCTCAAAATTTTCTCAAGATTTTCTCAAAATAAGAGAAAATTGCTCGAATAGTCCCCGTAGTTTACTCAAATCTCACCACTACTCCCTAACTTTTCAAAATTACAGGTATAGTCCCTAACTTTTTAAAATTACAGTATAGTCCCTAACTTTTGACATTGAATAGTCCCTGTGGTTTGCTCGAATACCTGTAATTTTGAAAAGTTTGGCACTAAAGATGAAATTTGAGCAAACCACAGGGACTATTCGAGTAATTTTCTCTCAAAATAATTATCCGAACCTTGGTGCAACACTTTTACTGAATTTGTTTCTATGGTTTTCATTGACTTGAATCACGTGTTCAAATTCTTTTAAGAGACTTTATATTCAGGGTTTTCTTTTCCAGGTGTTATACCGAGTGTTAGCACCGTATAGATACAATAATAAACCAAATTTATACGGGTCATGTTTCCTTCATTAACATTATTTTTACCATTGTTTCTAGGTTTTCATTTAAATTTGTTATCAGCATGCTCCCACCGCAAAGCACTGATGTGTAACCCATTAATTATCTTTATTTTGGAATCAAAACTTTACAACATACAAGCGAAAGGTGATTCACAACTGCCAGTTCACAATCACCTATGTAGCATATCAGACATTTGACATAATATGTATATATGCATAAGATTTACGTCTCATACACGAGTAAAAATAGATAAGCAATTACAAATTCGCCTATCTTATGGCGATATAGTTAAATTTGTTTTGTTTTAACTTTGGGGTGCAAACGACCTGAGCCGAGTCGAGCCTGAGCTCGACCAGGCTCAAGCTCAAACTCGATTAATTTATGAGAGCTTGAGCTCGAGCTCCGTTCGATTCGAGCATCGCATTATTCGAGCATTGTTTTCAAAGCTCAAGATCGGCTGGTTGGTAATTTCTCAAGCCCAAGCTCAGCTTGGGCTCGATTCGTGAGCTTGATAAGTGAAGCTCAAGCTAAGGCTTGTTTACTAAACAACTTTAAACGAGGGGTAAACATTATTCAATATTATAAAAACTAATATTACACTAAGGCTCAATAAAGCTCGACGAGCCTAACGAGTTTCACATGCCAGACTCAAGCTCGGACTTGATAAAAAAACGAGTTTTGTTTTAAGCACAAGCCCGACTTGAGCTCGATAAGGCTCGACTCGATTTTAGCTTTTTACTGAGCCAAGCTCGAGTAGCTCACAAGTGGCTCGGCTCGATTACACCGCTAGCTTTAACAGTCTCAATGATTTTCTTTTTAAATCTAACCTTTCAAAAGCAAGTAAAATATTAGAGAAACACAATATCCAAATAAACAAATCCCTCACTTTCACCATCAAAATGCTAAATACGGAAGAACGCTTGAAGTGCACAAACAAAAGCTCAGGTTTTATGGAAAAAAGTTATTACGTCATTTGCTGATGATTGACACCTGTCTAAGCTCTTCTTTGATTAACCTAAAGTTTCTTGATTCTAGTAACTTTCCCTGAATCGAATAAACTGTAAACCCTAAACTTATATTTTGTCCCTCAAGTGAGAATCTTATTGTGAAGCACTTTCACGTGGGCTTTTGTTAATTACAAAGTTTTTGTAACTTTTATATGTACTAATAGTCAAGACTTAGAGTTCCAAAAACAAATCCCATTTGCAAATTTGAATATTGTGTTAATTAGATAATGGAAAACCGTGTCAGCTGTGTCTGTAATTGGTGGAGATCGATGAAGGCGTGCCAAAACTAAACTTGATTGGGTTATGGTAACTCTCGCATTACGCTCTATATATGATCATAATAAATAGTATTATCTTCAAGATTTAAAGTAACTTACAATTTTTTTTATACCACCCACCTTATGGTGGAGTGGTATCGGAAAGTGAAGGAGAGACACTTGATCCTTGTTTGACTCTTGATCCCTCCAGGTCTTACCAGTTTGCTGTCGTCGTGCCTTCGGGCGGTATGTGAGCCGGATTTTCCCTGGAACAGGAGACGGGTGGGCGCGGGGCTTCGTCCGTGCAGGTTGGGCCGCCTGATGAAGCTACCTTTCGCCAATGGGTGCTGCGTACAAAGTTCCCCGTGCGTTCTTAGTTTGACCGTTAAAAAAAAACTTACAATTTTTATATCAAGAATTAGCAGCCTAGCGGTGCAATAATGATTTTAGGTGTTGCTCCTTAAGTGTTTGAGATTTTTACAATCATAAAGACATTGATGTAAATTTATATGTAAGTTTAAGGTTGTACAAGTTAGCCATTCATAAGACCATCTCCATACATAACCTCGTTTGTAACTTTCCGATCTGTATGATACTTGACGACGAAGCTTTTAGAATTCTTATTATGTACTAAACCTTATTATTATCGTTTCTAACTGACTATCAAACACGTGTGTGTTGTTTCTGTCATTATACACGTCACGCTCCCATAATCAAATTCTAGCCTGCTTCTTGTTCGTGTCAAGAGATCTTAGAAATCTTACAGCGAAAATGGAGATGTATCTGAAATAAACAGGAAGAAATAGATTAAGCAAAAGAACCGGGCTTGTGTTTGACACAATTCTCTTAAACAGATTCGTCGTCTGTTCCCAGGGTACACCGGTTCAACAGTGACGGTGCACTGCGGACTATCCCACTTGCCTGAAAAGAAATCGAAATGTTGCTGCTATGTTTACGAGTTTATTTTTTTTCTGTGAATGTTATGCAGTTTGTCCTCTGCACCTGATTAAGCAGGGCTTTTATAGACTTAGAATACTAAGAATGAAACTGCAGCTAGCCATTCAAATTCGTGATTAAGGGCCAATTAAAGTCGCTTAATTACTCATTAACAGCAGCTGAAGACCAGGAGTCAAAACAGTTCTTCTGGAAGCTGAAGAGACTCCTACTAGAAGCTTTTTATTTAAGTCACAAAATAAAAATAAACGGGTAGCAACAACCAGCGTCACGTAGACCCAGATTTTTCGTGTCCGCAGGTCGTGTGGGCGTCGCATTGGTTCAAGAATTTCCTCGAACCAGAACCATTTTTGCAACGCCCTCTGCGCGCGGGTAGGTGCGCAAGTATAATGTGACTTAACATTTTAATTCTTCCAATTTAGTTTCACCTAATAAACTCTTCCACTTTTCATCCCACAACCAATGTGGGACATCTCACATTCACACATCCAAACTCCAACAAACCCCCACATGAATGGGAGTTGTTCTCAGAAACAACCTCATTCCGATTAAATTTCAACAGTTGAGTTTTTCATACGACAGGTAGGTGTGACCCTTTGAACCTTCGCTCATGAAACACACTTAGACCACTGGCTCTGAGTAGACAGCGATGTCCTTAACTCGCCTGCCGTTTGTGTAGACGACAATACGTTTCACAAGAGCTCTTAGATATTTTTCCCCAACAATACCTTTCGAAATGACCCCACTTCTCACACACATAGGTGATTCACTAGGAATGGTTACCTCAGTCAAATCATTAAAAGCCATAGGCTTATCCTCAACCTTGTCACTTTTAGGAATGGACTAGAAAGTTTACCAACTCCTAAGGTGAACTCACTATTATCAAAGCGCGGGGTTTCCAACGCTCCCCCGCAGTGACCTCACTTATTCATACAATTCGGCTGTCCTATTGAACTCAGATCTTGGGATCTCCAGTCAGCTGAGTTAGATTTCCTTCTCATGAATTTAGCTTTTCAAGAGCTTTAGTTCTATTCCCATAGACGATTTCTGAACTAACTCTCTACTTAAGACTTTTGTTAGCGGATCCGCGATGTATCCTTTAACTTCACATAGTCAACAATGATAACTCCTCTAGAGATTAGTTGTCGTAACGTGTTATGCCTACGTCTTATATGCCTGTTCTTACCGTATACATTGTGCTATGAGCTCTGCTAATTGCCGATTGGCTATCACAATGTATGCATATGGCCGATGCTGGCTTCGGCCACCTTGGTATATCCTCAACAAATTGACGTAGCCATTCTGCCTCTTCACCTGCTTTCTTCACCTGCTTTGTCTAAAGCGATGAATTCTGCTTCCATCGTGCATCTACCAATGACAGTTTGCTTATATGATTTCCATGATATCGCTGCACCTATCACACATACCCACTCATTGCTCTGGAATCATTCGTGTCAGATATCCAATTTGCATCACAGTAACCTTGAATAACTGCTGGATATATACTATAATGCAGCCCGTAATCTCGTGTGTATCTCAAGTACCGATGCACCCGTGTCACGCAACCCCAACGAATTGAACTTAGGTTTCTCGTGTACCTACTTAGTTTTCTTACAGCATATGCTAAGTCTGGTCTGGTACAACTCATTAGATACATCAACCTGCCAATAATTCTTGAGCACTATAAATGGTTAACAGGCTCACCTCGATTTTTAACTAGATGTTGACTTGTGTCAATGGGGGTCCAAGCCACATTATAGTCATTTGCATTGAACTTCTCAAGAGTTTTGCCCACATAGTGAGATTGACTTATCACAAGTCCATTCTGGGTTTGTGTGATTTGTACTCCCAAAATCACATTCGCTAATCCCATTTCTTTCATTTCAAATCTTGCTCTCAGGACGTCCTTTGTAGATTTTATCATTTTCTCATTACTTCCAGCAATGAGCATGGCATCCAAATACAAACATAAGATGAAATATCCATCTGGTGTGTCTTTCACATACACACACTTGTCACATTCATTAATCTTGAACCCCGAATCAAGCATGACATGATCAAACATTTGATGCCATTGTTTTGGAGCTTGTTTCAAACTATACAAGGATTTTACAAGCTTGCATACTTTCTTTTCTTGTCCTTTGGCTATGAAACCCTCGGGTTATTCCATGTAAATCTATTCCTCTATATTTCTGTTGGTGGTGAAAATCCTCAGGATGACTCTATATCATATTCTTAATGTAACATCCTCAGGATGCTGAAGGACTTAACAGGGTTCAGGATGTAACTGTATTTTAGCATATGCACATCCTGAGGATGGACTAACGAAATATCTTTATATGACATAATTGCAGGTACAACTAAGCAATAATATGGACTTGCAACCTCATTATAACGTCTATATTATCATATTCAGTCAAAGAAGTCAAGGATGAAAGAATAACTTTTGCAAGCCAAAGTCCAAGCTCGAAGAAGGAGTCAAACTTGTAACCGATATGCATTAAATATCGGCGAAGGACCAGGAAACCGCTGCTACAACGACTAGCTAAGGTGAAACAGCCACAACGGTCACTTGAAGCTTTCAAAGAACATAACTAAACAGCGGATTACACGGGATTCTTCATTTACTTTCATGTAACTATATAAGGGGATGATTGACGAGTATAGGACACATTAGGCTCACTTGAAAAACACATACACTCTGCTACTCATCATAGAATACTCTAATAATTCACACACACTTAGCACAATCATTGTAATCATAGTACACTCGTCATTCATTCATCCAAAGTTGTAATCCTTTACCCATTTTAATATTAACAAACAAGGCAGGGCCTTAGACTCCTCCCGAGGTTTTGTGCCGGCGATCAACAACTGATGAAGGGCTTTCCTCGTACATCGAGTGTTGTTCTTTGTGTATTTGCACTTTATCTACTTATTTCTCAATTCTGCCATACATTTACATCCTCAGGATATCCTCAACTTTACCTTAGCCATCCTAAACATAGTTGTCACATATTTATTTCTTTTACATCTTGATATACCATTTTCAGAATAAAACTAGATTTGAAACTTATTTGACACGAATAGCACTCTACCTCACATTTTCTGATTTAGAAAACAAGATTATTTTTACTAGGTAATTTTTGACCAAAACAATTTCCATTCAAGAAAGTCGTTTTCACATCCATTTGGTGAACTTCCAAATTTTTAATGGCTTCAATGGCAAGTACCATCCTGATGGATGTTATTCGCGTTACAGGCGAATATGTGTCAAAATAATCCAAGCCTTCTCACTGTTTATATCCTTTGATCACCAACCTTGACTTGTATTTATCAATGGTGCCATCTGGCTTCATCTTTTTCTTGAAAATCCATTGATATCCTAGTGGTTTGC
Organism: Ambrosia x helenae; assembly: GCA_030844895.1. NCBI lineage: Eukaryota > Viridiplantae > Streptophyta > Magnoliopsida > Asterales > Asteraceae > Ambrosia > Ambrosia x helenae. The sequence continues at coordinate 86,910 of JAUTDX010000625.1, forward strand.
ATCCCATAGGAAGATCCACTAGCTCCCAGGTGTGGTTTTGTAAAATAGAATCAATTTCACATTTTATGGCCTCCTTCCACTGAGGTCCATCCGAGGAATTTACCGTTTGTTGGTAAGTTTGCGGTTCCTCCTCACCCATATAGGTGAGGAAATCTAGACAAAGGATTTTTTAGTCCTTTGTCTTTTACTCCTTCGGATTTCACCTTCATCGATTTGAGGTTCATCATTTGCAACCTCTTCTCTTGAGAAACTTTCCCGAGTTGAGTTTGATGGGCCTGGTTCATCATCTAGAACACTCTCATCAAATGGGTTCGGTGAACCCAGTTTAGGCCTTTCCAAGCATGGGAATATGTTCTCAAACCAAGAAGCATCCTTAGATTCCAATATAGTACCGTTAGACACTCCAGAATTCTTCGAGTCATGCACAAGAAAACGAAGTGGACCACCCATACGAGTGTATCCAATGAGCACACAATCTACAGTTTTGGGTCCTATCACAAAACGCTTTAGTGGTGTTACAACCACCTTAGCTAGGCACCCCTACACTCGTAAGTGTTTGTATGATGGTTTGACTCCCGTCCATAATTCATATGGGGTTACATCTTTCTCCTTATGGGGAATTAAATTTAGAATGAAATTTGCTGATAACAGCGCACCCCCCACATGTCCTCACTCATCCCAGAGCTTATCAACATGGCATTCATCATTTCTTTTAAGGTCCGGTTTTTTCGTTCCACCATGCCATTTGATTGTGGTGATTAAGGAGGTGTGAGTTCATGTATGGTTCCACTTTTTGCACAAAGATCAGCAAAAGGTGAAACATACTCACCACCTCGATCGCTTCTTACCTTTTTTATCTTTCGATTAAGTTGATTTTCAACTTCGGCTTTGACATGACAAATTTGTCAATAGCCTCATCCTTACTCTTAAGTAAGTATACATAACAGAAACATGTGCTATCATCAATAAACGTGATGAAATACTTATTCCCACCTCTAGTAGGAATCGCTTTCAAATCACATACATTGGTGTGGATTAAAACAAGAGGACTAGTGATTCGTTCAACCTTTTTGAATGACATTCGTGTTTGGTATGCTATTCAATTTAATCAAGTGACGAATATAATTTTGGTTCACATGACCAAGTCTTCCATGCCAAAAACTAGAAGACTCAAGCAAGTAAGCAGAACTATCGTTATTCGTTCCATTCATAATAGCTACATTAAACTTGAGCATACCATTTAGTGCATAGCCCGTACCGACATACATACCACTCTTAGTCAACACGACCTTATCAGACTCAAACACTATTTTGAATGCAAACTTGTTCAACTGCTAACCAGACACAAGATTCTTACGAATCTCAGGAACATACAACACATTTGACAAAGTAAGTTCCTTTCCCGATGTCATCTTCAAAACCACATTTCCTTCCCCTTTGATCTCCGCGGTAGTAGAATTTCCTATGAAGAGTTTTTCACCAGTAACTTCCTTGAAGGTGTTGAAAATGCTCTTGTCAAAGCATACATGTCAGGTTGCCCCGGTATCAACCCACCAATCTTTGGCATCCGTACCAACCATGTTAGCTTCAATGATCATCAAAGAAAGATCGGAAATCATAGCAACCAGCTTATCAACCATGTTGGCTTGTTAGGCAGTTTCTTTATTGGGAAACTTGAACTCATTTGCCCGATGCCCTGGTTTGTCACAGTTGTAGCAATTTCCCTTAAACTTTTTCTTCCCAATACCACCTTTAGCTCCAAAGTGAGAGCCTTCCCATTGGTTTTCTTGAACCCACCCCGTTTGTTGCCATTGTTACTTTTAGATGTTTGACCATGTTCAACAACATTAGCCTTAGCGACTTCATGAATGACATTCCTCTTTTGAGCATCCTTGTTGTCTTCTTCAATACGAAGACGCACAACCAAATATTCAATTGTCATTTCCTTTCGCTTATGCTTCAAGTAATTCTTGAAATCAATCTAACTTGGTGGCAATTTCTCAATGATAGCCACAACTTGGAATGTCTCGCTAAGCATCATTCCTTCTACATGAATATCATGAAGAATAACATGCACTTCTTGAACTTGACTCATAACAGTTTTTGAGTCAATCATAGCTCAGTCCAAGAATTTCGCCACCACAAACTTCTTTGTGCCCGCATCTTCAGTTTTGTATTTGCGTTCCAAAGATTCCCAAACTCTTTGGCAGTAGCAGCTTTGCAATACACATTGTAGAACGAGTCAACCATTCCATTCATAATATAGTTTCAGAACAAGAAATCAGAATGATTCCAAGCATGAACCGCGCTCACAGTTTGAGCATTCATTTCCTCTTCAGCAACATGAGGAGCGGTTTCAGTCAAGAACCTTGCAAGGTTCAATGTTGTCAAATAGAACAACATCTTTTGTTGCCACTGTTTGAAGTTCACACCAGTAAACTTCTCGGGTTTTTTCCGCGTGGCTTGCTACCACAGTAGGCAATGGCGCCACCAATGCAATGGTAACAACAACTGCAGGCGTGTAGACTGCAGAGACTCCAGTAGCACTGGAACTCGTGAGAGGAGCAGAAAACATGGGTTGGGAGGTGCTCTTCATTACTGAAAAGATATTGAAAAACTGTTACTAAAGAATCTGTTTAAGTTTGTTAGAAATATTTAAGGGCCAATTAAAGTCGCTTAATTACTCATTAACAGGAATAACAGCAGCTGAAGACCAGGAGTCGAAACAGTTCTTCTGGAAGATTTTTACTTAAGTCACAAAATAAAAATAAACGGGTAGCAAAACCCAATGTCACGCGGACCTGAATTTTTCGAGCTGCATTCGTGTCCGCAGGTCGTGCGGGCGTCGCGTTGGTTCAAGAATTTCCTCGAACCAGAACCTATTTTTGCACCCGACATGCGCGCACGGGTAGGTACCCAAGTATAATGTAACTTAATATTTTAATCCTTCCAATTTAGTTTCACCTTATAAACTCTTCCACTTTTCATTCCACAACCAATGTGAGACAACTCACATTCACACATCAAAACTCCAACAAGAGAACGGTCCTACACTATTTTTGCCTTAAAATTCTTGTGTTGCATCTAAGATAGTACTTTATATGTTTCGCCAGCGAAAGTCAAAGATATAACTATATATATGTGAGTGTATGTGGTGTGTTTTTGCCTTTAAGTAGCTTTTAGACCATTGCTTAACCATTCATTAATATCTTAATCTCTCTCTCTCTCTCTCTCTCTTTCTCTTTCTCTCTCTCTCTCTCTCCTTAAAAAAACCTAGCAGCTTAAAATTTAAACAAGAAGTTTGTAGACAGAAGAGAAGATGGGAAGAGGGAAGATTGCAATCAAGAGAATAGACAACTCAACCAGTAGGCAAGTAACATTCTCAAAGAGAAGGAATGGGTTATTGAAGAAAGCAAAAGAATTAGCCATCCTATGTGATGCTGAAGTCGGAGTCATCATCTTCTCCAGTACTAACAAGCTCTATGAATTCTCAAACACCAGGTTAAACAACTAGCATCAAATTCTAATTGTTTATATTACCGTAAATTTTTCTTAATTTTGTTCTACAATGTATTTTAATTTGTAAGCATACCTATAGATTATTAACTAAAACATGGTGATTAGTAATTTTAAGTTATCAATGATATAATTGAAGTTAATTATAAAGTAATTGTTTGACCTAAGAGATTTTAATGTTTTTCTGATTGGTTGCTATATCTATCCCAAAATCTAGTGAACACAACGTGTGATAACCCTTGATTTATAATCTTAAATGATAAGAACATTCAAAATGTATACACATGCAAAGGCAAACCATATATCTGCTATTTTTCTCTTGTTGTTTTGACCATTTCGGTAGCACCTACGGTTTAGAACAAACATAATTGGGTTCCACCCGCATGGTAACCAGACTTTTCGATCCCCCCCCCCCCCACCCCAACCCAGAAAAGAACGACGGGAACCAGACAGCCCAAGATTCTTTTGAAGAATGTCTGCATTGAACAATATTTTAAACTTGATAGATTTAATTATATATTTCTCAAAAAATAAAATAAGAATGAACGTATATGTTTTATGAAGAATGTTGTGATTTTATAAATTAAATATACCTGATGGATCAATTCATTTTTCTTAATAAATCTGTTTGTAAAAGACTGCTCTTTGCTGATTAATAATCTTTTTCATTATTTATGGTAATTCAGCATGAAATCAGTGATTCAACGCTACTATAGGTCAAAAGAAGAGAACAATCAACTGGTAATATCTGCGTCAAATGTCAAGGTATGTGTAATGCCTTACGTTTTATGGAATAATAAAAACCTTACGATATTATTTATTATTAATCATATCTCTCTCTCTCTATCTATCTATATAGAGAGACAGAGATAGAGTTATGATCACTAGAAAGGAAATCTAATTAAAATGCATTGACAATTAGGGCTGCAAACGAACCGAACGAACACGGACAAGGTCTTGTTCGTGTTCAGTCGTAAAGGAAAGTATTTGTTCACGAACAGTTCATAAACACTGACCGAACGAAATTTTTTGTTCGTGTTCATTTGTTAAGGAAACACTCGTGTTCGTTTGTTAATTTTATTCATGAACACACACGAACACAAACGGAGATATATTAACTTTCGAATAAGATCAAATTTACATACATTAAGACATTAATTAGATCCACTAAAAGTATAACCTAATTATCCAAACATGTGAAGGGTGTCGGCGCTGGAACGTGGAAACATATACTGAGCAGTGAGCGTGGATACCAAAAGTAGGGTTATTGATGTCATATAGCCATATATTTACCTTATATAAATTATTTATTTGGTTATTCATTTGGGTAAAATAAATAAAAATAAAAGAATATAAAAAAATTATAGAAATTAGAAACCTTATTGAGCTATCGAACACAAACGGACATAAACGAATACGTTACCGAACATTCACGAACACAAACGAACGAACGCAACCTTTGTTCATATTCGTTCATTTAACTAAACAAACGAAATTTTTTGTTCGTGTTCGTTCATTTATTAAACGAATGAACACAAACGAACTTCCGCCGAACGGTTCATGAACTGTTCGCTGAAAGTTCAGTTCGTTTGTAGCCCTATTGACAATAATTACAAAGAAAACTTAGGGGTTATTTAGTATGAGTTGTCTGATTAAATAATGAATCATTAAGAGGGTCTGGATGGTTCTGCACCTTTTATTAGCTAAATGGTTAATAGTCTAATGGAACCATTCAAATGCTTTTGTTTAGTTGAAACAAACACTCTTAATGCTGAACAAATAAGAGCTCAATGATTAAAAGGTTTATTAAGAAGCTAACAAACATTTCCTTAATCAGATCATATCTTCTGATTATATATGATAGGGATATAACTACAATAAATCTTAACTAATATATTCTAACATGTTTGGAATTCAGTGTGTGAATCATCAAAGTTGTAAAGACATGTACATCTGCAAATTAACTACCTAATGTAAATAAAACCCTAATCTTGGTAAGACAACTCTAGTAGAGCAAACAACAATCACGCATAGTAAACACAATATGTTACACATGAATGTTTTCTGATGCAAGAAAAACGAACTATTTTTCAATGGAATTATATGATCTTCAAGTTATGTATATATCTGGTCTAAGATCTCTGCAACACCATGTAGCTTTTACAAAAAAACACCTTCTTGACTACATTAAACTATCACAGACCATATATAATACATTATTTAAAGAACATTAATTGAACAATAAAACTCTCATCGAAGAACATAAATGTTCTTGAGTGTGATATGTAACAACATATATATACGTGACCAAATGTTAAAAGATGACATTTACAAACATGTATGTTAATTTAAATCAATCATTTGATCACAACACACCCTCGAATATACATCACAACACACCCTCTAAGAATGTACATAAGTTTGTAAACGTTACATGTTAATTTGTGGAGATTGACCAAATATTTCTACTCATCTAGACATATAATTCCATTGGAAGGTAGTTCGTTTGTCTTGCTTCAGTAGCATTCATGGAGTATATTTAGAAACTCGAATACAAAAACAAAAATATTTTAACGATATTTTTAAATTTTTAATATTCTCATTATGAACAACATAAAACTCAAGCTAAATTAAATCATGTATTACCAAAAGTATGTTAACAATTAATTCAAGAGGTAACCACGTACTTTCCATATGTTGAGTGAGCAATTATTGGAAGTGTCTTCATATTATTTTGCATATACAATTGATCAATCGGTAATTTAACACGCAACTGCTAGCTTTGGCAAATGGAGGCAGCAAAATTGAAGCAACAGTTGAAGAGCTTGCATGAAGCTCATCGGTTAGTCACACCTATATATGATTACCTCATACATTAAAACAAAAGGACTGACTGTTAATTAGTCTATTATGTTGTTATATCTTTAAGCCAACTAATGGGCGAAGAATTATGTGGTATGGGAGTTGACGACCTGCAAAAACTCGAGAACAAGTTGACAATAAGCCTACAAGATATCCGAATGAAAAAGGTACTGAAGAAACCAAATCTGAGTATATATATGAACTTTTTTGATAAAACAATGTAAAGTTTTTTAAAGTTCAAGACATTTGGGGTATACAAATGAGTTCAAACAATGTTGTTTAGGTCTTTTAACTTGTTTTCTGGTGTCTCTTTGTCTAGACATAAAAATATTAACTTTTGATGTCATTTGCAGGAAGAGATACTAAACAATGAGATACAAGAGCTCATCATAAAGGTCTTTGTTCCTATTTTCCTATTCCCTTGTACATTTGATTCTAGCTTTACATTTTATAGCTACTCTCTAACTAGTTGAACATTTTAGCTTACTCATTCCACTCTTTTTAATAAAAATCTAGAATTGAGTAAAATCTAGATAATTAAAAAAAAAGATAATTAATAAAAATATAGGGCGGTGTGGTGGTAAGCACCTGATTTTTCTCTAATAGAGCAATAGAGGTCTTAGGTGTTAATCATATTATCACCGGTTTTCTACCATAACCTCTCGAAGAACACATTCTATTTACCTTGTCTCTTTAGTTGGCAAGGTAATAGCGAGGTCCCGTAAGTTTCCAGTAACAAGGTTCTGTTACGTGACAAATAATCATGCAAGGGAAGGCCATGTACGTGAGATATGCAAGAGTTGAATGGGCATGCAGAAACATGAGGATATTTGCATGCAATGGACTTTATTAATAATTTAATTACTTAGTGGGTCACTTGGTTTATTTTATTTGAATGAGTCTTTGTTGAATGGTCATAGGAGTTGTTAGCTAGTGGCATGAAATAAGGAGATAGTGGGGCATGCCTCATATTTCCAACGTATCTTTTCCTAATTCATAGGGTAGGTTGGTTGTACTTTCTCTTTAAAAGGGGAATAGTCTTTTCATTCAAGATATCAAAGAAAATCGTTCCAAAACTTCTTCCTACTTTCTTTCTAAGTTCTTCCTCTTTTTCTTTATTATTCATCTTACTGTGAAGTACCATATCAGTGGTATCAGAGCAGTGGTGATCTCATGGCCGGAAAACGTACCAACGCTGAATACCAACAAGACACTGACGAACGCCTTGCTAAACATGAAGCGCTGTTTGAACGCATCTTAGGTGAATTGCAGACTTTGAATTCTAAGCAGGATCAGAAGACGGATGGCGTAGTCACTGTCAACAACAACACCAAGCCCTATTTGAAACTCCTTTTTCCCCGGTTCAGCGGAGACGATCCGACGGGATGGGTTTATCAAGCCGAACAATACTTTGAATTCCAAAGGGTAGCGGATGAGGATCAAGTAAGTTTAGCCTCTTTCCACCTTGATGGTATTGCTCTTCAATGGCACCGTTGGTTCACAAAAAATCGCGGTCCATTAACATGGGCAGAATTTACCCGGGCGATACTTAACCGGTTTGGTCCGACGGAGTATGACGATCCCTCGGAGTCTCTCCATCGCCTTAAACAGGTTACTACCGTTGCCGCTTACCAAGAGGCATTTGAGCGGCTTTCTAACCGTGTCGAGGGGTTGCCAGAACTCTTTCTTGTCGGTTGTTTTATTGGGGGGCTGAAGGAGGAACTACGGTTGGAGGTGAAGCTCAAAAACCCAAGAAGGCTCATTGATGCAATTGGCGTTGCACGTATGGTGGAAGAAAAATTGGATTTTCACAAGTTGGTTCCTAATACCCAACTGATTCCAGGATCTTCTTCCAGCAAAACTCAAGTTGTTCCCAGTTTATTGGGCCCAGGCCCTTCTCAACCACCTGCACTCACTTTGCCGAATCCAGTCCGTAGGATATCTAGCGCAGCAGCACGTGAACGGAGGGAGAAAGGACTTTGTTACTATTGTGATGAGCGCTATGTTCCAGGGCACAAGTGTAGTTCTCCCCAGTTGTTTATGATCATGGATGTGGAAGAGGAAGTAGAGAAACCGCAAGTTGTCGTCATACCCGATTCGTCTACAGGTGATTTCCAAGCTGAGGTCTCTTTTCTGGCGGTCTCAGGTAACGTTCTTCCCCAAACACTACGTTTGTCGGGTAATATAAAAGGTTCTGCTGTAGTGATACTGGTGGATGGCGGAAGTACCCACAACTTCATATCTCAAGCTTTGGTTGACCGCTTGGGGCTCATTGTTGATTTGGATGTAAACTTCGAGGTGTTGGTCGCTAATGAAGACACTATAGCTTGTACAGGGAGGGTTCGGAACCTTGAGGTTGATCTCCATGGGTATACAATTGTTTCGGATTTTTTTGTCCTAGCCGTCTTAGCTAGCCCGGTCGTCCTCGGAATTCATTGGTTAAAAACCTTAGGCCCCGTTGAGATAGACTTTCAAGAACTTACTCTTGAGTTCCGTCTAGCCAATTCATCTCACAAATTATACGGTATGAAACGCTCGGGTCAAGAGGGGGTAAAACACACTCACTTTGCAGGACTTCAGCAAGCTAAAAAGCCATATCCGGTGTTTCGCCTTGCGGACAAGGCGCGTGTAAGGGGGGAGGATTGTTACGTGACAAATAATCATGCAAGGGAAGGCCATGTACGTGAGATATGCAAGAGTTGAATGGGCATGCAGAAACATGAGGATATTTGCATGCAATGGACTTTATTAATAATTTAATTACTTAGTGGGTCACTTGGTTTATTTTATTTGAATGAGTCTTTGTTGAATGGTCATAGGAGTTGTTAGCTAGTGGCATGAAATAAGGAGATAGTGGGGCATGCCTCATATTTCCAACGTATCTTTTCCTAATTCATAGGGTAGGTTGGTTGTACTTTCTCTTTAAAAGGGGAATAGTCTTTTCATTCAAGATATCAAAGAAAATCGTTCCAAAACTTCTTCCTACTTTCTTTCTAAGTTCTTCCTCTTTTTCTTTATTATTCATCTTACTGTGAAGTACCATATCAGGTTCTTATGGCTACCAAAAAAATAGAGGGCATAAATTTGAAGAGTATATTCTTACTAAAAACAAGATTTCGCAATTTGTTCACAACCCGAAACTGAAAATGTTGGTACATTAATATTGATATGTATTTAATTAGAGACTAACTGGAATTTGGATTTTCCCATGCATAGGGAAGCTTGATGCATCAAGAAAACATCAATATCTACAAGAAGGTAATCATCATTTAATAATTCCTTTAAGTGAGTGCAAATCTGATTTCTACTTGCATGAAAAAATTAAGGCAACATGTTCATATTTTATCAGCTTTATGAAGCAAGAGCATACGCAGCTACACGTAATGAGAATAATGGGGATGCTGCATTTAACTCGGGTGTGATACAAGCTTATAGCGCGACCGATTTGCAGGTGTGTCAACCTGAACAATATCATATATGATCAAGGACCCTTGGCGCAGAGTTGAGAGCAACAATTATGTCAAGGACTCTTAAACCATATCACCTTTTAGTCAAAAAAATAAAATGAGGGCCGGTTGTGATTTGTTCTATATTGTTTTGACACAAGTTAAACAGATACGTTATTTGAATATCATTCGTTTGTAGTAAAATATCTATCATAATTCATAACAGGAAAAAATGAAATCGTCTGTTAATACAGATTTTTAAAATATTTGATATATATTACATTGTTATTTTAGAAATTAAATAACAATTGTTTCAAGGCACTCCAACTAAAGAAAATGTAATTCAACCTTACACGTTTCTTGGGAAAAAAAGGCTCAAAAAATTGCAATTGCAAAACAGAAGTCAAATATGGATTGATGACACAAAAACTCAAAAAATATTTAAAATATTTTAAAAACTTAAAAATAAAAAATAGACATATATGTTTGTGAATTGTGGTTTTTTTAAGTTTTTGGCTTAAATTACAAACCACATAAAATCAAATTTACAAAGGCTAATTAAGCAAAAAAGTAATGGTGGCTCCAATATTAGACAAAATATTACAAAAAGACCACGTACCAAGCATGAAGAATCCGTGGCTGCCCCAAAAGATCGAAGGAAAAATAACTTGAAAAAGAAAAGGTGGTGTTACTCAATACTTGCGGCTTAGACTTTAAAAATAGATATAATATAAAAATAAAAGAAATTGTAACACACTTTATTTTATTAGGGAAAGGTGGTTTATAAAGGTGAAGGAAAACCCATTCAAATAATAGTCAAAATATATAAAAAGAGAAACGGAGAGATTGTATTAATGCTTATGTGATGATTACAAGGATGAATAATGGGTATTAATGGTCAAATATTTTGACCACTCTTTTTATAAAACTTAGAGCTATTACAATGTGTGTGCGTTTGAGTGTGAGAATTGTCGACCCTTTTCCTCATGAAGAGAATGTGTATTTATAGTGATCGAAGGCTGAGCTCTTGAGTTGGTAATGATTGATAACTCATTCGCACGGGCTCCACAGAGGAGGCCGTTGAGGGAATTTGCGTTGTCCTTCTCTGATTGGCCGAATGTCCTTTTCGCTCATCCTTTCTGTCCTTACTTATGGCAGGAGATCATGGAGCAGGGATTGTAGGTCTCTGATTGGTTGGGAATCCCTTTCATTCTCTCTCTGCAACTGTCACGTCCTAGGTAACGCATGGGCCCCACAGAACCTTCCTTTGATTATTCTATCAATGTTTACGTGTGACATGGGCCACGTGCGACTCATGTGGGTGCGCGCATGCGCGTACTGGTACATATCTCTACAAGTCCCCCAGTCTATTATCCTTTGTGCTTGCGCAGAGGGTGATAGACTTTTTGAAGTTTGTTCTTAATGGTCTTATCTATGCGGGTAACTTTATGCGGGAAGCGGTTCATGCCACTGACAGTAATAAATTCTTGGGCTTGTTTTTCTTCGCTATAAGTGTGAAGCGATGTTGCTGAGCAGGCGAGGTGTCTATCTCAGTTACTTTTTTAGAATAGTTGACGTCGCTCGTCTCTCACTTCCACGAGGCTATTTTTTATAGTTCGCCATGCGGCTCTCATGCCCGGGTTTCAAGGAGCATTAATTGCTCAACCTATAAAAGGAGAAGTTCCCTCATTTTGAATTCTACTTCCTTTTACATCCTTTTACATCCTTTCTCTCTTCAAGTTTCCAAAAATTTCTCAAAAGCTTCAACCTTTACCCACATTATGATGCCTTTGTCTTCAGTTGTTACTGTAAGAAGCAAAAAAAAAAGGAAAAGAAGGAGGCCAAGGGTCCTGTGCTTGCAAGCGAAGTCCCAGCCAACTGGAAGGCTGGTAAGTTTGACTCCTTCTACAACTACTACGGGATTTTGCCCGCGTATGAGCCTACCCTCCCTGGTTCCGGGGAGGTAATTACCAAGCCTCTGACGGGTAAGATTGGGTTGTACCAGGCGTTTTTTACTTTCTGCAACTTTCGGGTGCCTATCACCAAGTTTGTTGCTACTGTGTTAAAGCATTATCATCTCCACATTAGTCAAGCGCACCAAGGGAAATGCGCAAGATTACCTGGTTTGAATTCTGATGCAAGGCGCAGGCGATACAACCCTCCGTGGAGAGGTTTAATGTTTTTACGTTTTGAAGATTACGGATGGGTGGTTTTCTCTTTATCAGCGCTCCGAACCCGCATCCCATTTTACCCTCTCTCTGAAGAGTTTTTATAATTGGAAGAATAAGTTTTTCTAGGTTGCAGGGGGTGTAATCCCTTTCAAGATGACTACGAGGAAGGTGGGGGTAAGATCCCGGTGACCACTTGTATTGCCTATGATAGTGCCGCGTGGAACAACACCCTGACTACTTATCCGACGAAGATAGTGTCGAGCGACGAGATTGCGCTCGTGGCTATTGGGATGAGCCATCATTACAAGCGGGAGGAGGATCTTGAGAACCCTGAGTTGCGCCAGGGTGAACAAGATATGTTGTGCTCCCTTTTTACGCGCTTAGTTAGTTACTTTCCAAATGCTCCTCTTTGAAGTTTTCTAATTTCTCTTGTTTGTTTAGCGGCAGTGCACAGTATTTATTCTGCGGTGTTGTCGGGGCCAAAGCTAACCTGGAATTTCATGTCGGTGCCTGCGGGCCAATGCAACAATATGTATGTAGCTGAAATTGTTACCATGATTTGTTGGTTTCAGGCCTGATGTTGGCTTGTTGTTATTATTTATAGGTGGGGATCAAGACCCCCTGGAGAATGCTAGTGTTGAAGAGGAGGAGGATGATGATGGTGATGATGATGATGGGAATAAGGGTGATGGCCATCAATTTGAGGGTCCTGAGCAATCCAACTCACAACCACTTAAGCGCGGTTCTGTGGAGTTGACCGATGCGTTTATTTTGGAAACTGGGCCGATATTTACGGGGTCAAGTACAAGTACCCCTACGCCACGTTCATAGGCGGGGAACAAGGGGAAGCGGGGAGCTACCCCTTATGGTGATGATTTTGTTGATTTTGATTTAGCTGAGTTTGGTCTCACTTCCCAAGTGAAAAAGAAGGCACGTTTGGAAAACAATGTGCTAGACACGGAACATGAGCTCTTTGGTAAGTGTCCATTATTTTGTTTTGTGGCAGTGTCGTTTTTATTGCGTTTTCACACTCGTAATATCTTCTCTGTCTTTGCAGCTAGTATGTTGAAGAAGGGTGGCTCCAGCACCAAAGTTACATTCAAAGCGCCCGTGTCTTCGAGCAAGGTGCCTCTTCCAACTTCTTCCCTAGTGACGCTCAAGCCATCCGCGCAAGCACCACCCCTCTGGCCTCCATCTCAATTGCCTGACCAGGCTAGGGGTTCTGGCTCACTTGTCGCGGATAGAGTGGAGGCGACTATTCAGGCGGTTCAGACCCCTGTTCAGAATGTAGGTTTGGCCGTTGCTGCCCCTAGGTCAGCTGTTAGCAGGAGGCCCCTTTTGTTAAGGTCAATGCTCCTATTAATCTGGGTCGCCGCCTCATTCCCAATAGGGACCTCACTAAGGGGAGTCGGTTCACCGACCCCTTAGTGTGTGGTGACTTTCTTGCGGGGGTTGTGCCTCCCGCGGAGCTTGCTTGGTCGTACCTTACTATACAACTTTGTTTGTAATTTTGTTCATCATGCACTTAAATGCATGCTTTGTTTGCCTTGTTTTTTCATCATACCATGAGTGTTTTATTTGTGACTTAGGCTTGTGTTTGAGCATATGCCAGATCGTCGTTTTTCTGTGTCTTATCACAGGTTTTAGTTTAGATGTTTGTTTTTCGTTGACGTGAATTATCATCGCGAGTTGCTGAACACCATTAAGTTCTAATTTTGTCAAGATCAAAGTTTAAGCGCATTCTTGAGTTTTATTGTTCACTGTATCCTGCCATACAAGTTTGGTTTTCTATACTACTTTAATACACACAAGAATTAAAAACAACTTTTATTGATGACTGGCACGATGCCTTTGTAGAAAGTAAAAACAAGTACTAATAACCAAAATTCCCACTACGTTGTCCCTTGTGCGCATAAGGCGGCTCATCATTCATTTGCATGCACGGTTCCCACCATGGATCTTCTTGCTTACGTTCTTGATCCATTTTATCGGTGGTCCCCCATTTCTGTGTGCCCCGTGATGTATGTCTTTTAGAAGGTGTGACAATTTGCTGGATTTTAAAGCCGCTTTGATTATTGTTTTTAACTGAAAGCATGCATCTGTGTCGTGGCCTATGTCTTGGTGGTAAGCGCAGAACTTGCCAGGGTCCGAACCTTTTCACTTTTTATTCACACTGGGTGTTGGGAGATCTATGTTTTCAATGGCCAGGACTTACGTTGGAGTTTTAGTGAGTGAAGTCCATGAGTTGTGACTCATGCGGTCTGATTTGTTGTCATTTTATTGTGGCGGCTTGTACTCAACCACCTCCGCACTCTTCGGATCTGTTTGAGGTGTTGCTTGGATTCGGATCCATATTGAACCTTTGCCTTTCTTTGTCAGGCATGTTGTGCTTGCTTCTTACAGACTAGGCTTCGGCATCAGCATACTGAGGTACTCGTATTCTGCTCCAGACGAATAGCTCTCTCTGTCCACGCATAAAGCATAGCGCGGTCAAGCTTTCATTCTAGGTGTCTGGCATTCTTGTTTTCCCGATGATAGTGTAGACAAGCTCGTCACATTGCACTACTTGTTTGAATGCCTCTTTCATGAGCTTGAACCCTATAGGTCCAATTTTAAGTGCTTCCTTGTTGAACCTGGTGATATAGTTTTTGATGGACTCATTGTCGATTTGTCGTACCTTCGAACGTGCAAGATGTCTGTAGACTCACGCTCTCCTTGCTCTGTTGACTGAAGTGACTCGGGAACTTGTCAGTAAGCTCCTTGATGCCATCAATCCGGCTGGGTGGTAGAGAGTCAAACCACACCCGCGCAGCTCCCGTCAGTGTATGCACAAACATATGACACCAGGCTGGTAGGGTCCAGCCTGCCACTTTACCCGTAGTTTCAGCACTTCTTAGGTGATCGTCAGGATCTGATGATCCGTCGTACTTACCTAAAGTGCTTGGTATTTTGATTTTGGATGGCGGAGGGGTTAGCATAATGCGCGGAGTAAACCTTGATTTCTCACTGAACGTCAGAGGATAGTAGCGTTTAGTGAGACCCTCTTTGGATGACAGATGGTCTCCGCATGCAACGTTATTATCATAGGAGTGGTTGTGGTCATACTTGAAGTGACTTTGGGACTCATAAGAGTCTTCTCTCCAGGTCGGGTCTCTTTGCTTGCTCCCTCTATAGTGGCCTTCGCCCCTAGAGTCTGGATGCGGATCCCCTGTGTTGGCTACAAGGGACCTTCGGAGGCTGTCTGCACTTGAACGGTCTCAAATGGTATTTTCTTGCAGACATATTTGATTTGCTACTCGCAAACTAACTCATTATAATGGCGATGTAGAGCCTCGTGTTCCTTAAAGTACCACACCTTTGGGCTGAGTGTTGCATGGGGTCATTGGCTGTTAGGCCTTGCTGGTATGTTTGTGTTTTCACTTGGAAAGTGGAACGAGGTTGTAGAGTTGTGAGGCCGCAGAAGGTGAGACAGTGTCATTTGTTTTTCATGCCCTCCTTGCGGGTTCTCTTGCGTGTTGGGACTGCGTTAGGCAGCCCAGCAGCAGAGGCGTCCCTAGGGAAAGAAGTTAGTGGAGAACTCATGGTTTTGTGAAATAAAGATATCTAAGTTTTTTATTGTTCTAATAAATGCCTTTACGGATGGCGCCAATGAAGAAACACCAATCCAAACAATAATCGAAATATAAAGGAGAAATGGAGAGATTTTATTAATTCTTATGTGACAATTACAAGGATGAATAACGAGTATCAATTGACAAATATATATTTCGACCAATCTTTGTACAAAACTTAAGTGTGAGAATTGCCGACCCTTTCTTCATGGAGAGAATGGGTATTTATAGTGATCGTAGGCTGAGCTTTTGAGATGGTAATGATTCACAGCTCATTCGCGCGGGCCCACGAGGGAGGCCGTTGAAGGGATTTGCGTTGTCCTTCTTTGATTGGCCGACTGTCCTTTACATTCGTCCTTTCTGTCCTTGCTGATGGTAGGAGACAATGGAGCAGGGAATGTAAGCCTCTGATTGACTGTGTGTCCCTTTTCATTCTCTCTCTGCAATTGCCAGGTCCTGGGTAATGCGCAGGCCCCAAAGAACCTTCCTTTGATTATTCTATCAAGGTTTACGTGTGACATTGGCCACGCGTGAGTCCTGTGGTTGCCCGCATGCACGTACTTGTACATTTCTCTTCAAATGGGAACTGCAGTTATTAAAATATATATGTTCATATTTTTAGTAGTTAAGTGGTTCTAGGCTCAAAGAAGGAAATTGGAGAGAAAGCTCAAAACACCATTTGTTACAGTCCCACATACTTGATGAGATTGCATTTCATCCGTGTGAAGCAGCATCATACACTACCTACCAGGGCGTGAAAATGACATGAAGGTGTTGGGGTGTTGGTTCAGTGTCGGCGTGACAAGGAGAAAATGGTTGGGAACCCTTTGAGTTTAGTGGTGAAGGTGTTAATTGCATGTTTAAATCGACAGAGATTTCATCCACGTGAAGTGACATCATACACCGGCTATCGGGGCGTGAAAATGACGTGAAGGTATTGGGGTGTTGGTGTAGTTGACGGTGTGAGAAGGAGAAAATGGTTGGGACCGCTTTGAGTTTAGTGGTGAAGGTGTGTGAATTGCATGTTTAAATCAACAGAGATTTGGCAGTGATCTGCGATTTAGGTTTGTGATGGAAGTTTCTGATGGAAGTTTGAGATGAAGGGTATATTTTCAAAATCCAGCCTAGGTTAGTTGACAATTTATAAACACACAACCTTGTGGTTTGAATGGAATTTTAATGAAACCTAAAAGTTTATAAACTAAATATACTAATTGTTTTAAGTAAATTTTTTAGTTTGCTATATTTTATTGTTAGTTTATTTAATTATTTATCTAAATTAGTTTGTTTTAAAAATAAGATTAAAATAAACGGGTAATGGTATAAAAATTATTGAGTTGGAATTAAAACTAGTGAAATCATAACATGGATCAATGAAAAAAAAAGTGAGTGAAAGTAGTGTGGTGAAGTTTCAATGAGGTGCGAAAGTAGGCTAAGACAATAAGTATAAAAGGGTTATGAGAAAACCCTAATCTTCATAATCATCAAAATTGCCATCTAATTTAGAGAGAGAAAATGAGGTTTGAGAAAGTTGAAGAAAAGTGAAGCAAGGCCAAGAAAAACAAAGTGTTTTGCTAACAAATAATGGGGTTTCTAATCGATTAAGGATCAATACAGCGGTAATTTGCTTGACATTCGGGTGAGAATCGACTTCCAAATATCTATTTTTGGTGAAAATGAGGCTTTTAGGAAAACTAGTGCTTTCTTTACAAAGGTCATATTTGTAGATTTTTATGGGGCTAAAAGCCATGGATCTTGCTTCATACAAGTTAAATAAACGTTTTGGACGTAAAAAGTTATGATTTTTGGCAAAATACGAACCTGTTGTGGACAAATCTCTAATCGACAACACTAGGTGTTCGTCAGGCAGTATTCGACGAGCTGGATAAGGAAGAAAGACTCTAATCCAAACGCCCAGAAGTCATTGGCGACCCTCAAGACATAGCGACAGTATGAAAGAGCTGACGGAAATTAGACAACATTGTCCGATGATATTGTTCAATGATAGTATTAGAAAGTGGCACGTCTCACAGGTTAACCTTTTATACCAATCGTGTGACGTTTATTCTAGCCTAGACACTATAACACCAAGTAGTTAAGTGTAATTAGGTTAGTTTCTAGACCTTTTATTTTTTTCATTTTGAGGCACTGTGCATACTCACAATAATTTTCAAAGTAATGATGTTTTCTTTTGAACATGATAAGACTATGACAAAGGTTTCTAAATGAGAATACATTTTTAAAGTCTTTAAGTGCTACCGTAATAAACGTTAAATGTATAGTAAGCATGTGGCACATCATACTCGGTTACCTCTGAACTCATATTTATAGTCAGATACTTGGGGGTGTATTTCTAATCGATTACCTCCAGGGTCATATTTGCAGTCGTTTACCTGGAACTGTATTTATAGGCAGTTACCTTCGGGACCGTAGTTATTGTTAGTTACTCGGGGTCCGTATTTACATGTGGTTGCCTCTTGGCCGTATTTTAGAGGGCAATGCATTTGTTGTTTGCTGGTGGTTGATCAACAACGTATAGTACTATAACGTGCATATTACAGGTTATGACATAGTTCTAGTTAGTAGTATGCTGTAACTTGGCGTTAAGATATGTGATCCATGGTTATCAGTTTTAAATGCTTATGTGTTTACATACTTGATAATGTAACACCCCAGGCAAATTCCACATCAGTTGTGGACATGAGGGATTATTGGTTCATAAGAAATGTCCTGCCTCTTAAATCCTTAATGCGTTTTGAGCTAAATGCTAGTGAGTGAGAGGAGAACTTAAAAGTTAAGTATGCTCAGGTGGGAGTAGTATCAGGATGAGTAACTTCTTTGAAAATCTACACGTGCGCAACCACAAACAAATCCATGAGTTCTTCATGGGCAAAGCTGGCAATATTGGTGGTACGAGAGCCGAGATGTTACCAATGGTATAAGAGATACTCCTATGCTTTACGGGATGCCGGGACAAACCTTAGCGAGGACAGTCGAGTCCCCAGGGGTGCTAAGGAGTACACCTTAGGTAAATCTCACACCCTTGATTGTGATTGTGGGGCAAACTTCACCGAGGACGATGAGTCCATAAGGGTGTGATTGTGAAATCTTAGGCAAATCCCACTTCAGTCGTGGATAGAAGACATTCTTGCTTCATAGGAAATGTCATGTATATTAAATCACCAACGTATTTTTAGGATTAATGCTAGTGAATTAGCAGTGTCGTGTCTAAGAAAAAGTCATGCCTCTATAAGTCTTATGTAATTAAAAAAAGTGCACCTCAAATTAAAATATACCGAGCCAAAAACTCAAATTAAATTTCTATTATTTTGAGCTTACAAGAGGCCTTGAATGCCACTGAATGTTGGTTTATGTTTAACTTAATAAGAGGAAACAAACAAAAACAATTGGTAGAAGCCAGGTATTGAATCTAAACTCAGGTTAAAAAGGTGGCGCTTAACCATCTAAGCTACAACTAAATTACATTTTAGTCTCGGTCCACATGTTTTATATATACAATAAAGCGGGAAATTGTTTTTTAGGCCCCATAAAGAGGTTGGGCCCGGCACAACGGCTAACAGTGCACACCCTTTGGGCTGGCCCTGCAGATTAGAGGTGAACTTTACAGTTAAGCGTGCTCATGTGCGAATAATATCAGGATTGGTTACCTCATGTTAAAATTATTTGATTTTCATATACAACGATGTAAATTTCCTTTCGAATATGCCATCGCCACTTGATGTTTTAAATGTCACGTTCGTGACTTACCTAATTTATCTATGTTTTGATACGTGTGGATTAAAGGGTGGTTGTTATGGTGGTTGTGTGGTGGTGGAACGAAGGTGGAATGGTGATAGATGAAGATTACTCGTCGGAGAAGATAGAACAGAAAAAGAGAAGACAATATAATAGCTCAATCAATAGGTGATCTCATTCAACACACTTAACCGATATTAATACAATCTAGCTCTAACTATCATCAACTAACTTTCCCTCCAACTAACATAACTACCAACTACCTTATTCCTTATTTCCCCAACATTTATCAATTATTACAACCCCCCCCCCCCCCTGAATACATTCTGATACTACATTAACACTAATAGTCCTTCAATTCTCACATTTTTACAACTACCATGTATCAATACCTCCCCCTTTTAAGCAGTTTTGACCCCAAAATTGAAGTCAAAATCAGGAAATCTAAGCTTCATTTCTTCTAAATCCTCCCAAGTAGTTTCATTTAAGGAAGTTCCAACCATCTGATTAACACCTGAACACCCATTCGATTCCTCCTCCGGTTAGTTCTTCTATCCAACACAACAGCAGGAGTGAACTTGAATCGAGGTTGAGCTGGAATTGGAATAACATGGGATGATCTCCTTTAGCCAATTTCAACAAGGAAATGTGAAATGTAGGGTGGACTTGAGCTTCTTTAGGAAAATCCAAATGATAATCCACTTTTCCCACTCTTTCTATGATCATAAAAGACGCATAGTACTTCGGGCTTAGCTTTGATTACTTATGTTGTCTGATAGAAGATTGAATAAAAGGATGTAACTTTAGGAATACCTAATCACCAATTTGAAATTCCCTCTCTGACTTGTGCTTTTCAGCTAACTGTTTCATCCAGTTTTAAGCCTTTTGTAATGAAAGTTTCAATTCTTGAATCATAGCCTCTCTATCACATAGCCTAGTATCAATGGCTTCCACAGGACTGTGTTTAGGAATGTAGGGTACAAATAAAGGAGGTGGATACCCAAAAAGGGCTTAAAAGGGTGTCATCTATAGGGAAGAGTGGAAATTGGTATTGTACCAAAATTCAGCTAGGGATGGCCATTTGACCTAGTTAGTCTTAGTGCTCAATGTCATGTTTCTGAGATAAGACTCTATATACCTGTTCACCACCTCTGTTTGCCCATCAGACTATGGTGATAGGCTGTTGACATAGCTAGTTGGACCCCTTGTAACCTTGTGAACTCCTTCCAAAATCCACTTAATAAATGGGGTCCATGTCTGACATTGTGGACTGTGGCCAACCATGAAGCTTATAAATGTTGTCCAAAAAAACCTGGGCAACTGTCTCATCTGAGTAAGGATGGCCTAAAGGAATGAAATGACCATATTTAGTGAATATGTCAAAGACCACTAATATAGTATCTTTCCCATTGACCTTTGGAAAACCACCCACAAAATCCATTGAAATGTCAGTGAACACAAACTGAGGAATGGGTAGAGGTTGTAGCATTCCAGGAGAGGCTTCATTTTCAACCCTGGTCTTTTGACATACATCACACTTTCTGATGTATTGTCTGACCTGTTTATGGAGACCCTGCCATTTAAACATGCCCTGAATTCTTTGAACAATGGAATGAACCCCTGAATGGTCCCCATAGAAGAATCATGACATAATGAAATGATGTCATGTTGTATGTTTCATCATGACCCACTACAATTCTTCCTTTCTTTATTAATAATAACCCATCCCATTTGTAATTTTTAACAGACTTACCTTATACAAGTTGCCGCAACTTCTGGCTGGCAGTTGGATCACTAGACCAAGTCTCCTGAATTCTTTTAAAAAGAGTGGGGTCCAAGGTAGATAAACTTGTAGTAAACAATGTAGGCCCTTGAACTGTAGACAAAGTATCAGCCACTTTGTTTTCTGACCCTTGTTTGTAAACGATCTCATAATCATAACCCAAAAGCTTGGAGAGACAGACATGTTATAGGGGTGTAATGAGTTTTTGTTCCATCAATGCTTCAAACTTTTCTGAACAATCTTAATTATAAAATGCCCTTGGCTCAAATAATGATGCCAATGCTTCACAGTAAAGATGATTGCTAATAATTCCTTTTCATAAATTGAGTATGCATGTTGTCTTAAGAATAATCCCTTACTTATGAAGGCCAAGAGATGACCTTCTTGCATCAAAATTGCCCCAATGCCCATAGATTAGGCATTTGTTTCCAAAACAAAAGTCTTAGAAAAATTAGGCAGTGTAAGTACTAGTGAGGAGCATAGGGCCTGTTTAAGTTGTAGGATTGCTTTAGTTGCCTCATCATTCCACACAAAACTATCCTTCTTTAACAAATTGGTGAGAGGTTTGGCTAATACCCCATAGGCCCTGATAAATCTCCTGTAATATCCTGACAATCCCAAAAAAACCTCTTAGCTGCTTAATGTTTGTAGGAATAGGCCAAGCCTGAGTGGCTTCAATCTTTTTAGGATCTGTTGCCACTCCCCTGATGAAATTATATGACCTAGATAGTCTATAGAGGAGCCCCCAAATGAAAAGGCATAACTAAAAATTCAAAGTGCCCTTCATGTGTTCTAAACGTAGTCTTGTGGATATCATCAGGATTCATCCTTATTTGATGATATCCAGATCTCCAATCCATTTTTGAGAAGACGCTTGCCCCCCCCCACTCATTAAACAACTCTTCAATAAGAGGCATAGGAAAACTACTCTTAATGGTAGCATCATTTAGCTTCCTATAATCTATACACATACGCCAAGAACCATCCTTCTTTTTAACAAGGACAACAGGGCTGCAAAAGGACTGTTACTACCCCTAATCACACTAGTGTCCAACAATTCCTTTTCATTTTTTCTATAAAATCCTTTTGAGTCAACTGGTATCTATAAGGTTTCTCGTTGATCACTAAACTTTCATCTTTCAATCTTATTTTGTGATAATAAGCTCTAGTTGGGGGTAGGGTAGTAGGTGTTGCAAAAACATCTACATATTCTTGCAATAAAGGGTCTAATGATACCTGATCTTTCAACATGGACACCACAGCTTCATGTTGGAATTTGCCCTCCCCTACACATGTTGACAAGATGAACATCTGTCCATGAACCATTTGATTGTCTTTTGACAAAAGTTTATTCATCATTTCCAAAGAACAAAGTGATAACTTGTTAGTGTGTCTGCCTTGTAGTTGATAAGTTTTATCCCCTACTTGAAACTGCATTACTAAGTCTTTGAAATTCCAAATTATGTCCCCCAAAGGCAGTAACCACTGAACCCCCAATACTATATCATAAATGGCTAAAGGTATAATGAACATATCAGTTTTGAACCACAACCCTTGCATTTGCCATTCAAAGTTTTGAACCATCTTAGTACATGTCAAGGGAACCCCATTTGCCACCCCCAACTTCATAGGGTTTATTGTTATCAATTGACAATTAAGTTTTAAGGCTAATTTTTCATCCATAAAGTTGTGTGTTGATCCAGAATCAGTTAGGATGTGTAAGATTTTTGTACCAAGGTTACCAACCACCTACATGGTAGAGAAAGAAGGTACCCCTGTTAATGCATGAATTAAGATTAAGACTATGTGTTGTGGCTAGAGGTAAGTCATGGCTCTATCCTCTCATATTGGGTCATGTCAGCGCCTATTTAGCAGGGTGATAAAGCTGTTGTCGCTCACCTGATGTTCTGGCTAGAGGTGAGCATCAGCTTTATCCAGTTTTTTTTTTTTTTTTTGAGACTTTCTAAATTTGTCAAAATTATAATATTAATACAAAAATAAAACTTAAATAAAAATTAGATTAATGTTTATAATAGTCCTAACTATAAAAAACTAAAACTAATCTAATACAAGATCGTCGGGGCGTCTAGCCCACAAATGCTCGACTAGTTCATGCCGGAGGTTTCCGTATATCTCACGGTTCTTTAAATTGTTTATATTGTCGAGTCTTTGGTTATTATCGATTGCCGATTCGGCACGTGGGATATCACCTTGGTAATTTTGACATATCGCCATGCCTCGGTCTTCCAATATCATGTTATGTAGAATAATACAAGTATAGACGACGTCCATAATCCTCTCTCGTGTCCAAAATCTTATTGGGTTGGCAATCAACAAAAATATTTTTTTAAGAACGCTGAACGCTCTTTCAATATCTTTTCTTGCCGACTCTTGTTTCTTTATAAAGTACTTGTGTTTGTCTTCAAGTTGAGGCGAGTAAGCTTGAACAAGTGTCGCCCACTCGTTGTAAATACCATCGACCAAGTAGTAACCGTACTTGAAATTTATATTATTAGCGTAAAACAATTGGGGCGGCTCAACCCCGTCGATAATGTCATCGAATAAAGGTGATTGGTCGATAACATTTAGGTCGTTATTTGACCTGGCAACTCCAAAAAAAGCATGCCAAAACCAAAGATCATGTGAGGCCACCGCTTCAAGTATAATACTTGGTCCAGAATGATCACTTTGATGAAACTGACCTCGCCAAGCCGTAGGACATATAGCCCAACCAACATGCGTATAATCGAGACTACCAAGCATTCCGGGAAACCTATGTTTTTTCATGAGTAAATAGATATGATCCCTACTCATATATATATACACATATACATATATATATTAAACGACATTTGATAATAAAAGCATAAATAAAATGTGAGTAAACTATATATAGATGTATACCTTGACAAAAAAATGAAAATACTCGCGCAACTTTTTCAGACATGGCAATAGTCATCCATTGCGTTCGACGTAAGCCCGTAGGCTAGCTGCGAAGAGCGGTCGTACATTTTGTGCGGAGGTGAACCCTAGTCGGCCCCTTGCGTCTTCTCTTTGTTGAAAAAAGGATAGCGCTCCGACAAATCATTTGATAGACGCATAAATAATTGTCTGCTCATTCGAAAGTGTCGCCTAAAATGCTCTTCAGTATACATGGGATCCGGGCTGAGGTACTGTCGGTACAAAGTTTCGTTTGCTCCCACTTTATCACGGTCAAGCGCAGGTTGCCTGGTTAGCGCGGGAGTCCTTTGTCTTTGAGACTATGCCATCAGGTATTCAATCGTTATCCTACCCACTTCCATGAACAACTCATCTTCTTCGAACAAGTTGGACGAAGAAAAATCATTCCATTCCAAAGCCATTTTTGTAGAGATTGTATAGAGTGAAGGAAATTTTTTTGATTGTGGCTAGAGGTGTGGGATTTGGAATTTTATAACTTGCCAAAAATAAACCCCCGGCTGCCAACGGTCGGCAGCCAACAGTCATGTTGACCAGCCAACGGTCACATTCCATCCGCTACCACATGCGAGTGTGGTAGCTTTGGCTGGCTCGCGCGACAGCTAACTTGAGGGTGTTGTTGCTACAGCGATCCACATGGATCAAATTGTGGCTCATGGCTGATCGCTCGCGTCTAATAGGTCAAGCACAGTTGTATCAATCACAGCTTCTTGTTCTTGAATCCCAACTTGTTCTTCATCACAACCCTCAATTTCTAAGACAAAGATTTGCTTATTTGGGCATTTGTGGGTAGATGTAAATTTGTCATTACACCAAAAACATTCTCCCTTCAACCTTTTGGATTCCATTTCTTTGGTTGTAAGATTCTATTTGTTTCTGTTGTAGGGTTTGTTATTGGTAGGAGTAGGAGGTAATGGTAGATGATTGGTATTGACAAGAGGTTAACTAATGATATGGGTGATGGATTAGGAATGTTGGGTGGATGAAATTTGCCATTGTTATTGAATTGGAATCTTGGTTTGGATTGGAAAATGGTTTTATTGTCATAATCTTGTTTTTTAGACATTTTATAGGCTTCCTTCATTATTCTTGGCTCAAACATTCTTACTGGCCCTGCCAATTCAGGTTTCAACCCATTCAAGAATACACTTACTGAATATTCTTCACATATTGTCACCCTTAACAATTTCTCATCAACACAATAATCTTCCAATGAATCAGTTTGCTTGGTAGAGGTTAACTCTCCCATAGCATCATTAAACATGGAAGCTAAGAACCTATCAACAATACTGCCAGAGTATTCTGACCAAGTCACCTCATAAATTGGGTCTATTTAATTGTTTCACAAAAGATGAGTGCCATTTCATGGCCTTTCCTTCCAGATTAATTGTTGCATACCTCACTTTAAAGTTTTCAGGTGTTTCATCAACATCAAAGAAATGTTCACATTTACACACCCAATCCTCTACTTCATTAGCATCAAACTTAGGAAACTCAATCTTCCCTAATCTGAATAGTCTTATCAACTGTAATAGTACCGATTTCTGAGAAGATTAACATGGACCTTTGTATGACACCTTAGGCAAATCCCACATCGGCCGTGGCCAGGAGAGATCCTTGGTTCATAAGTAATTCAAAGCCTCTTAAATCACCAACGCGTTTTGGGCTTAATGTTAGTGGATGAGAGGAGAACTCCACAGTTAAGCGTGCTCAGGTGGGAGTAGTATCAGGATGGGTGACCTCCTGGGAAGTCTCCACCAGGGCAACCAAAAACAAATCCGTGAGCTTCTGGATGGGCAACCCATCGGGAGTAAAGCGGACAATATTGGTGGTGAGAGGGGCCGGATGTTACAAATGGTATCAGAGCCACTCTTGTGCCGTTCGGGGATGGTGGGGCAAACCTCATCGAGGACGATGAGTCCCTAAGGGGGGGTGATTGTAATAGTACCGATTTCTGAGAAGATTAACATGGACCTATGTATGACACCTTAGGCAAATCCCACATCGGCCGTGGCCAGGAGAGATCCTTGGTTCATAAGTAATTCAAAGCCTCTTAAATCACCAACGCGTTTTGGGCTTAATGTTAGTGGATGAGAGGAGAACTCCACAGTTAAGCGTGCTCAGGTGGGAGTAGTATCAGGATGGGTGACCTCCTGGGAAGTCTCCACCAGGGCAACCAAAAACAAAGCCGTGAGTTCCTGGATGGGCAACCCATCGGGGGCAAAGCGGACAATATTGGTGGTGAGAGAGGCCGGATGTTACATCAACTCTGGAATTAGCACTTGTTTCATGTTGCATGTTGACATTTCCAGAAGAACTACTACTGGAACTCACTTGATTATTGGCCAGTTTATCCAAGATTAGACGAATGTCATCAAAAGTTCGTTCAGTTTTTTCAACAATGCATCGAACTTAAGCAATGAGGTTGCATGGTCTTTTAGGGTTTTTTTCTAATTCTGTTTGACTTCAGGTAGACATCATGACTGTATTTTGGAGGAAGTATTATTATTATTATTATATGATTGTAGTGAATTGATTGTGGTAGTGATACTATTATTATTATTATTATGTTGCAGGAATTCAATTGAACAGAATTGGATTAAATCAAGAGAATCAATCAATGATTCAAGAGTGGAATATCACGAATTGATCAATCCACAGAATAGTGTAATCACAAATTGATTACACCGGTGAATGGAAAGAAACGGTGGAAAGAATCAAAGAACAGAGGACCAGACGAGTATGGATTGAATGAAGATTGTTTCAATGAAATCAGAAACTCCAAGGAGGATCGCAGAGCTCTGATACCAATGATACGTGTGGATTAAAGGGTGGTGGTTGTATGGTGGTGGAACGATGGTGGAATGGTGATAGATGACGATTACTATCCGGAGAAGATAGAACAGAGAAAGAGAAGAGAAGACAATAGAATAGCTCAATCAATCGATGATCTCATTCAACACACTTAACCGATGTTAATACAATCGAGCTCTAACTATCATCAACTAACTTTCCCTCCAACTAACATAACTACCAACTACCTTATTCCTTATTTCCCCCCACATTTACCAATTACTACAAAAATCCCCTGAATACATTCTGATACTACATTTACACTAATAGTCTGTCAATTCTCACATTTTTACTATTACCACGTATCATGTTTCGAACCCGTTGAAGAGGGCGGGTGGTACACTAGTTATTCTGATAATCATTATCATTTTTTGGTTGGTTTTGTGCCTTCACCATCCTTGGGTAGTATGATTGTGTAATTTGCTCAGAAGGAATATATGTATCCTTGATTTATAAAGACTAGCATTGTATACTACATACAAATATGCAAATCACAAACAAAGTAGCTATAAGATATGTCCGACCTAGAGGTTCCCAGATCTATAACTATTGTAAGGTTAAGTCTTTCGTGAATGTCTACAAATTAATAAGGTGATCAAGAAACATAAAACGCCGGTAAGTCAATCAGAGCATGGCCATGTCATTTGTTATTGGTGACACGAGAAAGCAGATAATGCAGATATACCAACAAATTGTGAAGCTTTTTTATTTCACTAACATTTGTCACAGCCTATTACTTGGGCTTTATTACTATAAAAAAGAATCAAGAGATAATAATGTCACTAAGATATACCTAATATCTCGACGTTGAAAGACACATCGCAAGACACCCCAATAATGTGGGAGACTTTGCAATCCACCAATGGCGAAGCTTGAGCGGAAATTTCAGGGGGTCGGAAGTCACCGGGGGATCGAAACCGTATATACCAAAAAAATTCTATACAAATACTATATAATCGAAACTTCTTAGCAAAAATTTCGGATGGCCGAACGCCCCTCCCCGCCCCTATAATGCTACACCCTTGGAAATTGCAATCCAATAAAGATGAAACAATTTGGATTCAAAAGTGAGCATACCTTGAGATCATTCATATGTTACCATTAAAATGAAAGACAGTGCATCGACTTATTAATAAGAACATTGTTGGGGACGGTGGGAAGGCTATGATGGAGCTCGCATGTTGGTCAAAGTGATCGAAGTCGGTATGTGGTGTAGCTATAATACTTTAAACTCAAATCACAAAACTTATAGCACAAACACTTCTTAAATAACTATACACTTTTTTTCTCTCCTTTAGTTTTTCAAAAATATTACTTTCAATCTCATTAACAAACCAAACACCTCCTAACTAATAGATCTATTAACAAAATATTTGATAACAGCCGATTCGAGCTAGGGTGGGTTAGAGCTCAAGCTCGAAATTAAACTAGGCAACTTGGCTTGACTCAAGCACATGCTCAGAGTTAAACAAGTATAAAATGAGCCAAGAGTCGAGCCAAGCTAGGCTCAAGCTCGGCTCAGTTATAAAATGAGCCGGCTCGGCTAAGGTCGTTTCAACTTTCAAATCTAGTTTCTAAGCTAGTTTTCTTTCAATCTTTTTTCAAGCAAGCTACGAAACGAACTGTGAGTCGCGAGCTTTTTGAACAACCCTAGATACAAGATTAAATGTTTCCACAAATCCC
This sequence comes from Ambrosia x helenae, assembly GCA_030844895.1. Classification (NCBI taxonomy): domain Eukaryota; kingdom Viridiplantae; phylum Streptophyta; class Magnoliopsida; order Asterales; family Asteraceae; genus Ambrosia; species Ambrosia x helenae. The sequence goes on from JAUTDX010000625.1 coordinate 115,549, forward strand.
TTGGCGACCCACCGACATAAAACTTTGTAAAAGCCCATAAAACTGAATGGGTCCGATTGTACAAGCCCGGGGCCCGATACCTGGCCCGTCCAATAGGCCCAAGCTCCTCAATAATTCTTTCAATTCAGCAGTCTGTTCGGTGCATTTAACTTATCACTTAATGGGTTCACTTATGTCACCCATTAAAAGTGGGCCGAGATCAATTATCAATGCTAGAAATATGGTTATCGAATTGTGGCCAATCGGCCCAATCCCACAGCCTTAGTCCAATTAGTACAAATACAAAACAAACAAACTAAACAAAACGATTTTTTTTTTTTTATTTCAAGAAAAAAAATTATTTTAAAGTCCGAGGAAGGCCCATTTATCTATAATCTATAATACATTATAAAGGAGGAGTGATGTACCATATTGGAATTTTGACATGGGTACAATTTTTAAAGCAACAAGTATAAGAGAATAAAGCTTATTTCATAAGGGTATTATTAGCATAATAGGGACAATTAAGACACTTTGAAGGGTAATGTAGACATTTCACCCACCTCATCCTTCACAATATCAAAAGATTTTTACCATAATACCCTCTTTTCCCACCTATGCCCCCACAATGGTCGTCTGCCTCTCATCCTTCCAGGTCTTTGAAACCGTTCCAGACTTGATTATATTCATCTCTTCAATTAGAATACTTATTGCTGTCTTTTCAGTTTTCACCTACACATCATAGAGATAAAAAGAGAGATAGAGAAGCAGGGATAGGAGAAGAACGATGAGAGAGAGAAACATATCTTCTCGTCTTGGGTTTATACAAGGATTTTAGGGTATAACAGTGATAGAGGAATGTGTTGGGTACACGTTGTTCTTGTTGTTGTAAAGAAGCAGGGAGTTCAAGATATTGCCTCAATTGATTCACTCATGGCACTGGTAAGTGGTAATATCTCTAATTTGTTCTTTTCGTTCACTTAACTGTTTGTAGAAGATAACATAATATTATATATCTATTGGATTGTTAATTTGTGAAGGATAACACATTCCTATATTAGTTTAGTTATACTGATTTGCATCTAACTTAAGCTATTTTAACTTTGTTAAGTTGTTATTAATTTTCCTATTGTATGATGTTGTCCTTAGGGCATGGATTTTTTAGTCTTAAAGAAAGTAATGTATCGTCACGCCGTAGCCTCCCTGTTTTCCGGCACAACAACCGCTCGTTCCGATTTGCAAGGTACCAATCCGCTTGTGTGTTTCATTTGGAGAATAAGTAGTTAGTTTTCTTTTTCCTTCTTGTTTGTAGTTTTGTCTGTAATTAGTTATGCAAGGTTATATATACTCTTAGATGACTGAATTAGGAATTAATATTGAGAATGTGCCTAAAATGCCACCTAGATTCATGTTCCTTATTTATTTCAGCTATACGGGTAAATTACGAGACCTTTGCAAAGGTTATTGATGAAAACTGTGTGCAGGGAGTTTTAACTCTTTTTTTCATTTTACCAAGGTAATATTGGATTCACATATGTTATTCTCAATATTAATATTGTTATTTGTTAGTGTTGAAAGAAAATCCATTAGGCTGGGTTATTCTTATAGTTATTTGTATGTTAGTGTGCTGCACATTAATAAATAAAGAAAGAGCCTTTATAAAGGAGGAGTGATGTACAACATAGTCATTTTCACCTCCATACAACTTAACAAGCACCAAGTACAACATATTTAAACATGAAATTTAAGGGTATCATGGGAAGAATTGTGACAATTAAGACACTTATAAGGTTAATAAAGGAATTTTATCTTTTGTTTTTAGTTAAAATCTAAAATATCATTCCTATACTACCCTCCTTTACTTTTTGTTCCTCCACCATTAAATCAATCATAATGAAGAAATAATGGGCAACCTTCCAATTTCTTTAATTTCCGATTCAAATGTCAGTTTCAAATCCCTTCAGTTGGTGCTTATTTGACAAATCCACCCAATTTCTTTGTTCAGTGCTGGTTGGATGGGATCTAGATCGTCGCTTAAATTAATGCAGGCTCGATTGATGATCTTCTGCCCAACTCTAATACCCGCTCATAAACTCTCATCCTCCAATCACTTGCAATTACGCTCATCTTTTCTGTCTCCCCTGTTTTCTTTATCCATCATCTATCTCGGAAACCCTAAAATTGTTCGTCTTTTTTTACACCATATCATTTTTCCAGTTGGTTGTAACCAGGTGCGTTTCTCGGCGATTTGGTAGTTTTCAGTTTTATCCTTCTATGTATCTACATGTGTGTGTGTGTTGAATATGATTCCAATACCATGGAATGGAGTTGGAGTAGCCGAAACATGAATAACCAGTTAAGATTGTGGTTCTATTGCAGGTTCTAAGTTCTAGCGATGTTTTTAATGAAACCCTAATTCTTATTTGTTTTCTTCCTTTTCCTCACCTTGCGTATCATAGAATTACAGCTCGCTTTTTTTCCCAGTCGGTATGTTGAATCACTGATTTTCGTTGGTAATTAATCGGTTTGGTTTTTGAGTTTGATGGAATTTAGAGGTATGATGTTGAATCTCAAAACATGATCTGCTTTCTTTTAATTCGTATTTTTGAAAAGTGAATCAAAGTGCAAGAGACAATTGCTCAAAAACTGTAAGTATTTTTTTTGTAAAGTTGATTACTTCATAAAAAAAATATTTTTTGGCATTTAACATTTGAAAGTTTGCTTTTGGGCTACAGAACAACATACATATATGTATATAAATTTCTTTAAGAGGTTAAAGTGGAGTCAACTTTGAGTGTTTTATTAAAAATTTAAGTAGGCTGCACTTTTTAGTGATTCTCTTAAATTTTGAAGTGAAAACATTGATGACTACCAATTTCTTCATATTCAATTTCCTACTGCTATATCAGGTTATCTTGCTTTTTATAGATATTGTTTATGTTTTTGTAAGTCCTCTTACACAACTATATAGGTGAATTCAGGCTTCATAAAAATTGAAAATAGTTGTTGCACATTGCCCTTGGGTACAGTTTTAAACAACCTATCCCATTACATAATAGCAACACTGACAACACTTCTGTACTTATGGAATTTAGAACACCATTTTTAGCATGATTAAAAGATAAACACATGAATAATACATATTGTGTTCATGTATATGTTATACGATTTATGTAGTTGGTGGAGGTATAGAAGAAGTGCATGAAGTTATTTAACATTTAGTGATCAACGCATCTATGCTGCTTGAAGCTCATAATAGTTTGTAAATCTAAAGATCCCCTTTTTATGAAGAGTTTTTTCCTTTTATATGATTTTGTATGCTATTTTTTTATATATGATCATGATATAGTATGCTTAACTTTTTTTTTCTCTTTCTCCTTTGTCTTTGAAAATTTGTGATTGCTTTAGATTCTGATCTTAAAATTGTAGTTATAGTCATTTCAAAGTGCCAGCCTTTAATTTTTTTATTGTGACCTTGTCCACCAGTCCATGTCACAAAACAAAGCCCAACAATAATTTCACGCATTCTATTCGATCAATATTACATGTTGCTTTTTTTGTGCAGTAACTATAGTTGAAGTCAATTTTCCAGCCCCATGCGATCTTTAAGGATCCTTATTGTGGTGGGAACAACATCTTGGCGAATGTAATGTTGGTGAATTCAAGCATTTATTTTCTATATATAAGTTGCAAAATAAAATGGTTATCATTAGATCACCTATACAATGTATCCTTATATAAGGGTGATATGTGATGCATATATATAGACCACAAGGTGGGCCTATCAATTAGAACACCTCAACAAGCGTGCTAAGTCTATAGAGTTTTTCAGTGATCCTAAAGTGGTAGGTTATACTGGTGAAATGTTTTGATTTCTATTTCATGCAACTAAACTTTAGAGATTTATTCATGTTAAATTGATAATTACATCAAGTTTTTTAACACATACAAGTTGAGTGGCTACAGTGAGGTTTCAGCTTGACTAGCTCATTTAACCCCATACAGTTTGATTTTTTAACATATTGGTTTGATATAGAAGTATCACTTAAATGAATGTTAAGTTGTATTTGGTGCTGAAAATAAATAGTTGATGGCTACATGATATTCTTGTTATTTCAGATATGGGATGTGACTCGGAATCAAGTATATAAGGAACTGAAAGAGCATGAGAGATGTGTCTGGTCGCTTGACTATTGCTGGTCAAACCCGACACTGGTGACAAGCGGGAGCGATGACTGTTGTTTCTTTTACAAATCTAGCAATTTTACTCTTCCACTTGGTGGATGTCAGGTTTGAAAACTAACTGTACTGCGGTTATCTAATTAAAACTAATTCTAATCTAATATCTTGATGTATAATAACTAATAAGTTGTTTTACAAATGTTGCTACTGCAGGGAAAAAGTGTTGGTACAATTAAAACAAGACCAAATGTATGTTGTGTTCAGTTCCCATCTGATTCTAGAAATAATTTAGCATTGGGTCAGCTGATCATAGAATTTATTATTATGATCTTTGTAACCGAGAGTGTGCCACTTTATACATTAGTTGGACATATTAAAAACATTAGTTATGTTAAGTTTGTTGATTCAACAACTCTTTTATCATCTTCCACTGATAACACTTTGAAGTTGTGGGATTTGTCAGAGTCAACAACACAAGTTATCGACTGTCCCATTTAGACGTTAACAGGCCATACGGATCTAAAGGTATGCTTGTTTACTTCATGAATAAGTCTGGCAAAACAGATGGGTAGGGTAACGGGTCAAAATGAGCCGTCTTACAAAATTGCGAATTTGATTTGGGTCAAAATGGCTCTTGTTGAAACGGGCCGTATTAGAGAAAAAAGAAACTATCAAAATGGATTCATTAGTTATATTTTTGTTTTGCCCCTAATATCAAATTGGGCCCATTTGTACCTATTTTAAGTTAGCAATACAAAAGTATGGTGTATAGTGATTTAAAACATATACTGATGAGGCCGCTAACTTGTGCTTGTTTATATGATTAATGTATGTGTGCTGTGTGCAGGCGTACACAGGTTCCTCTTCATATCTTCATTTAACTTATTTTTTTCCTTTTTTCGGGGCATTTTCATCTGCACTTGGTGAGCACTCATATTTCTTAATTCTAATTGCAGTATATTTACCAATTGATTTCCACTATAGCTTCATCCAGCCGACAATGCCTCTTGCTTCACACCATATTCTCCATTAGGAACAACATTGATTTTTATTTTTGTGATTGCAAGGCTACACACAATATAGTCGCAAATCAATTGCGAGTTCCAAAGTGGCTTCAATTTGTAGTCAAATTTGATTTTGGTTTCCAAATTTCGAGGTTGCTTTTGATTTTGGCAGCACATAAAATGAGCGTTCAACTATGGGATACAAGCAGCATGTTTCTTTTTTCATCTCAGTTTTGAACACCCAATGAGTGTTACTCATCAGAAAGATCATGAGATGGAACTGAAAATAATTATTTAAATACTATTTTTTATAGATATCTAAAAGATGTAATGTAAATTGAAATTTGTATCTGTTTAATGTAAATTCAAATTTGAGGTTAGCTTTGTGTTTTGTACTTGTAGAACTATGGTGCCTTTCTTGAGAAAGACAGAGCAGGATTTAAGGATCAGAGCACTCTAACTGGATTCGATATAGGGATGATCTCACATGCTCGCCATGTACATATCATGTACTATAATGATGTAATGCTTCTCAAACATGTTTCTCAAACATGTTTTCTTGTATTTATTACTTGTTAGTGAGTATTTTAGGATCTCATCTAAGCTTAACTGATCAAAATGATTTGCGATAATGTGAATATATTCAGTTGATTTATGACATCTTTCTAAGGCAGGTAATTTTTGAATTTAGGTTCTAAAGTTGGATTCTAAGACTCGGAAGATGATTGGTCGACCTTTATTGCCTGAGCCCTGAGGCAGCTGTTCATGCAGGTAAACAAATACATTAAAGGTGGCAAAATGTACACATTAGGCCGGTTGGGTAACAAGACAATAACCGCGATCTGCGCATTTTGCCACTGACCTGTTCACCCCATTCCCATTTTTTGTTGTCAAAAGTTTCCCTCAACACAACACTTAACTTTGATCAGTACTGGTATGGTGGCTACATCCAAACCGACGGCCATTAATGCGGCGGTTACTCCCCAGTAAAAACAATGCCAAATACATGAGCTTTCATGATGACACACAAAAGTTTTTTCTTTCTGCTTTGTTGATTTGCTGGTAGATTTCATTGCCACGTTTCTTTGATATGTGTCCTCTATAGCTATTATCATCTCTCTTTACACATATCATGTGTCTTGCACTGTCTCTTTTCTAACTCTAAATCACCATAGCCATAAAAATTGTTCCAAAATAAGGTACTCTTATTTTTTTTTGTTAAACATCTATAAACAAATGTGGATATACAATTTTTAAACCGTCATATTTAATAACTTCGGTTTTATAGTTACTTTCGGCTCAGAGTGCTCCATTGGGTGTGCTTAATTACGTTCGGTTTGGAGTGCTCCATATATAATTACCTTAGTTTTTGTGTTTATAACTAATACAAAACGGAATACATGGTTATTTGTTTGGGTTGGTTAGTCTCTTTTTAATATGCAAATATCTGATGGCATTATTATTTCACTATCTAAATTGGCATCATCAGTTCGTAAATTTAATGATTTGGTGCAGATTATCTACTACACAAATTTGAGCTGGAGTGCAGATGGAAGCACAAAGCACTTTATTCCGTCGATATACTGATGGAGTTGTAAATGCCTTGATTTCGGGCAAACATAAAAATGGACATGGTGCGGGTATGCACTACTATAATCTTATGGGATATGGTTTTAAGTAATGTTGGTGGTTCCAATTCTTATCAAGACATGATAATGAGACAATAGATTTATAAATTTTCAATATTATTTTAAACTTATTAACATAATGAATTTTTATTTTGTGGAAACAATCAACCAGTTAAACATGACTAACACGTTGCTTGTGGAACAAACTACATACAAAGATTTTATAGAACTTACTAGGAGTTGAATTTGATTACACTACTATAATATAACTCTCTTAAAAATCTCAATGATAAAGATTTGCTTATATATATTGTAACCATAGTGTGTTCTTTTACAAACTTATTCAAACCACTCAAGACTTGATAGACACTATATAATTTATAATTAAATAGTTGTTTCTGACATACTTCATGTGACCTTAAGTCCTTAACAAATCATCCACAAATGTCATACACACCACAAACCCAAACAATAATTACGAGGCAACAAAACAAAAGCACCCGCAGCAACGCGCGGGCATTCCCACTAGTATCTCCCAAAAGGTAAAAAGGTGAGCCCTACTTGGTGAATGATACTAGGAGTAATTTGCGCAACCGATGCTTTATCTGCTTTTGTGCGTGCCTATTTTATATAACTTACATTTTTTTTAAGTTTTAAAGTTACACAAAATACTAGATCGAAGACCAAACCATTTGAACGTACAATGTTTTGTCACTGAACTAACAAATGTTAAAGTTGTCACTAAACTAACAAAGATAAACATGTCACTAGACAAACAAAAGATAAACATGTCACTAGACTAACAAAAGTTAATAATTATAATCATAACACATCATTCGTTATCTTCAAGTTTAGTCAATTTATGATGATTTAAATCATCACTCACCGCTGAAATTGCTAAACTGGAATCAGACATGATCATTGTGGGCATCCTCATGTGCTATGTTTGATTATTTTCACTATAAAAGTTAATTTTCTTGTGAATGACCATAATATCATGTGCAACACAGATGAAACCCATGCCTACATGTCTCCAAATAAATATATATAATTTTTATTTACAGCTTCTGTAAACTTAGTAAAAGATAATAAAATTCTGAGGCAAATTTATGTGGGAAATTTGGAAAAATCAGATAAATATCCATTTTAATCAAGTTTTTGGTATAAATTATTTGACCAAAATATTTTTATTATCAAACGTAAACTCATAAATATTAACACATAGACATCTACATCTACTTATATGACGACACATGGTTGCGCAAATGAATAAATGCATAGAACTTAAGCAGGCATACGCTTCAGTAAAAGGACGATGACACGAAGCAACGCAAATGAATATTTTAAGATTGCGTTCGTTTCACAGAATGGAGTGAATTCGGATAGAATTGGAATGCATATTTCATTTCTTATGTTGCTCGTTTCAACAAAGAATAAATTGTAATTGAACAACGATATGCGGAAAGGAATCTCCACTCCAATTACATCTAGATTTCGTTCCATTCTATGAAACGAATACGCCTAAATTCCAAATCAAATTACAGTTTCCGCGCGAGTTTCAATTCCAATTACATTACATCTCATGAAAGGAATGATACCTAAAAGTGTTATAACTTTAACGTTTTAAGCCCAAAGCAAGGAGATGACACTTTAACCGGCCTAAAAAAGCATGATGGTTATATTTTTATAGATTTGATCATAGGAAGACAATTTTGGTAGAAATTTACTAGATTGATTGCAATTAAATGGCAAAATTTCTTAACATTAATGTAAACTCTAGATTGATAGCACATAAATTCACAATTAAACTAACCTATTAACCAAAACAAAACATAACATAACACAATATTTCATATGTACAAAATCATGTCCCATAATCCTTACGTGCATTCTCGCAACACTTGTGCACACCTATGCCCATTAGGATCATAATACTCGCGTCGGTGATTACCATCGTCGAAATTCTGCGAGTAGCTAACAGCATCGTATCGAAATGTGAGAGGTTTTGGTGATCCATAGAGGCTCTTCTTGCTTTCTCTAATCACCTTGTTGATTATATTCCGCCATTTCAGACTCCACCTGTCACGGAGTCTGCTGTGTGTGTTCCGGTTCACCGCGACGCGTACGTGTACTGCTCGTGAACCGGAACACACGAAGGAGACATACAGCCTGAAAAGTAAGAGGATCTCCGGTGAGGAGTGTTGCCCATTTTCTTAGGGGAAAGATAGCTTCTTTCTGTTGTGGAGTTTGATTCTTTTATGAAAGGTCAAAAATGAGTAAAAGGTTATATGATTTTATGAACGGGTATTTTGGTAATTTTACTAGTTGGTGACGTTCGATACTTTTTCTTGCATACCGTAAAAAATACTTTTGGCCAATGGCCATGCTAGTTTAGAGAAATTATCATATTGTTTGTATGTATTTAAAAAAAAAATACTCTTTTTTCTTATAATTGATTTTTTTGGAATGAACTATTTCCAATATATGTGAGAGATACCGTCACGGTGGTGAGATTCATCATAAGTTTAATTCTTTTTAGTAACGACGAAACCATATGTCAATACGTTGACTAGTTCTAAAGATGAACTAGCTACCACTAGTTTAGAACCATACCACTAGTTTTGAACTATGGTTGACAACAGGGCTTTCATAATTTCGTTAGTCAATTACATAATAACTAGAGAGAATTACACAAATTGTCCTTTAGTTATTACTTAAATTGCATCTTTTGTCCTTTATGAAAATTTTTCACTCCTTATGTCCTTGGTTTTATACATTTGTTACACACCCTTTGTCCTTTAAATCAAACCCAGTTAAAATCTCGGTTAAGTTAGTCACATGCCCCTCACGTGAGGGGCAAATCTGTCTTTTCACCCCTTATGTCTTCTCTCCTTATGTATCTGAATTGACTGGTAAGTTGACCAGGTCAACTCCTCCTCTTAATCTTTAAGTCTAGATTTTTGGATTCTTAATCTAACACCGTCCCATTCTTGCTGCCAAACTCCACCATACGCCAATCACCTTCGGACATGTTACCATCATCATAAATCCAACCTAAACCTTTGTCAACTAATACCGATCAAAGAATAGACATGGTTGATCTTACCTTGGTTGCCAGAGACACTGTTAGAACCCCTCGGAGTCCACCACCGCCTTTATAATCATGACGAACCACCACTGAATCACCCAAACCCTCGTCGTTCGCACCACTGTACTCCTTCCTCCGCCACAAGCAGACACCGGAACCCCACATACATCACCAACTGACTCCCCTTTGACCTAGTTACTATCGTGACTCCATCACAACCCCAGACACCGCCGCCGCCTCCTTTGTTTCTGTCATCGTCTCTCTCTTTCTCTCCCCCTCGCGTCTCTGTCTTTCTATCTCGCGTCTCTATCTTTCTCTTTCGATCAGATCAGAATGTTGGGGTGGATTGTGGGTGTGAAACGGGTGTTATAGGGGTGTAGTAACCGAGGTTCGCCGGCAGGGAAGGGGTCCGGCCGTGCAGGCCGCCGGCGTTGGAGGCCTCCGGCTCCTCCTTTCTTCTCTCTCTCTTCTCTAATTCTCTCTCTCCAGAGGATGGTTGGGATTCTTAACGATATGCTTGCTACTATGGCTATCAGTATGAAAGCTGTTGAAAAATGGGTTTCAAAGAATGTTTCTGGTCATGTCAATTAGGGATGAGCATCCGGTCCCGAATACCGATCCCGAACCGAAAAAATACCGATCCCGTACCGAACCGATACCGAACCGAGGGTGTTCGGTATCGGTATCGGTACCCACATTTAGAGGTTTTCGGTTTCGGTATTATCGGTATCGTACGGGATCGGTATCGGTACCGAACCGATACCGATACCGTACCGGTATAATCGGTATCGGTATTGGTTTTTTGGAATTTTCGGTATCGGTATTGTCGGGATCGGTATCGGTTCGGTACCGAAACCGTCCCGAGCTCATCCCTAATGTCAATAATGGTAATGTCAATATCAGTTTTTTTTTTGTTTGATTGTTAAAATGAAACCCTAATTGAATCAGGGGAGAAGACATAAGGGGTAAAAAGACACATTTGCCCCTCACGTGAGGGGCATGTTACCAACTTAACCGAGATTTTAACTGAGTTTGGTTTAAAGGACAAAAGGTGTAACAAATGTATAAAACCAAGGACATAAGGAGTGAAAAATTTTCATAAAGGATAAAGGATGCAATTTGAGTAATAACTAAAGGACAATTTGTGTAATTCCTCTCTAATAACTAGTATAATTCAACAAACTATAAAGTTAGGCACATTTAACACCTTGTCATAAGTATATAGTTCAACATATGTTCTATTTGACAAATAATCTATTTATTTAAGTAAAGTAAAGTATAGTAAATAAAAAGTAATATGACGTATACTTTGTTTTGAAAAGACAATAGGCACCTTTGTCTTGTCAAAAATCCAATTGATCCGCTATGATCATCATCACATTCAATACACGTCGAATACATTTGCGTAACATCAAGACTAAAATCTTTTAGTTTGGTCGATGCATATTCATATTAACTTAATATCAAATATGAGAAATTCGAAATCGTGTTTGACCATAGCGTAGCGAGTCTTAACCTTAGTTTCACAAACTTATTAAAAAACAATCTGAACCAATTGTTCATTGTAGTATATATTAGTTTGAGTTTGACAACTTCTCTTGATTAAATACTATCTCTGAATGCATTTCTAAGTTATCTGTTGATCAACAAAAATCATCAATTTGGCAAAATTAATATGCCCAGACTCAAGTCTAGGTGTGCAATCACCAATTTTCATAATTTCATATAACACCATACGGTATGGATCCTGATTCCTGAAGAGGGTTCATGGATCTTAGGTGGCTTCATGACCACTAGTGAAACACCAACACAGTCATTAATGATAGTGAAGATTATGGGATTCTTCACGAAGGCTACGAGTGTTTCTTTGATTTGTGATCTGTCCTTTAGTGATGATAAAGATGGTGTAGCGGTAGTGAACCACACTGTTAGTTAGGAGGATCCAACCGAGCACCCCCTCAATAGGAAACAGCACCAGCAGTCCACGTCAACTGGTCCAAGCTACAAATTCCAGCTTTTGAAGGCATTCCAGTCACAAAATCCATGTTTACATAGTATCCGTCTTTGTTATTTTCATTTAATTGACATTTTCAAAGTAGTTACTTTAGTTCCCTAAATGTAAGATACCTGGCGGTCATTTGATTTTCCCACCTTTTGTACTGAGACATGTGAATGGAATAGATAGACTTGACTTTCCAGGATTTCTATTCTATGTTCCAGAGAAAAATTCCATTGCTATTCTAATTTTTGGCAGAATTGGCGTGTCTATATCGTGAATTCAAGTTAGATTTTGCCCAACGAGAAACTTTGAGCGGTGGGACTATATCTCGAAGAAAATGTTGCTGAATTTTGCACGAGTACCTTTTCGGGGTTAAATTAATCCAATTTCATACGCTTCTGTCCATCATTTGGTACAGGAGCTATGGAAACCCAAAGTAATACCAACTTGAAGAAGATTTTAGAGATTATGGAAGCTGATAAGAAAGAAATGGTGCAACATATGAAGGCAACGCAAGAACAAATTCAAGAGTTGGTTGTTTCACACTACCTTTCGACGTGATTGTATAAAAAGAATTCAATACCCGCATACCCGATTTTTTTCAATACTTGGTGCACCCGTTTTTTTTTTTTCAATATGCGATATACCCGGAACCGGCTATTAAAAAAATGAAACCAGATATTAAAAAACCGAAACCGGATATACCAGGTATGAATTTTTATGCTGGGAAGCAAAACAGGAACTGAAATCGGTTCTTTGAATACCCGACCTACCTGGAACCGGTTCCATACCCGAAACCGGGTATTGAAAAAACCCGTTTATGCACCTCTAGTCTATCTCCACCCTTCCTTAGCAATAAGAGTTTTCACTAATCTATTGTCAACTCTTTACATGTTCAATTGTTTAAACCACTACCAATGTGGGGTATCCCACCTGTAGAGACTTATATCTTTTAGATGAGAGCTTGTATGTTCAAATAATGGCAATTGTGTTTTTAGTATAAAATATAGTAGTGATAACATTAACCCTTTAAACTATATCAATTATCACTTTGTTATCTTATCCCATGTATTAGTAACAATAATTTAATACAAATTATAAAAAACTACAAGCTAAAAATTAAAAAAAAAAAACGAAAAAACTAAAAACTAAGATCGTAGTGTTTGATTAAACAGTTTCATTGTCACTTGAATGAGTTGAATCGAAATCGTTTTAATCTCTTCCTAGCTACAATTTCAATTTTTCTTCCCCTACGTATTTGATCGCAAATCTTACTAGTTGTTTAGACCCTACCGTTAGGCTATGCGGTACACAGACATCACCCACCCCCGTCCCACCCATTTTTCCCCGTCCCCAAGCCCACACCCCACCGCCTGCCCCGTCTCCACCCAGCCCCGTCCCCCCCGTCTCCCCAAGAACATATGGGACGGACCAATCAACGATTTTCTTTCTTTTTTTTTTTTTTTTTTTTGATTTTGAACGTTTGGGCATTTATCAGGGAAGAGGAGGTGATTTCCGTGGTAGGTTTCAGATTTGCAGAGGAGGTATCGGTGGTGGTGGGGTTTCAGGGAAGAGGAGGTGGTTTCCGGTGGTGGGTTTCAGATTTGCAGAGGGGTTTTCGGAGGTGGTGGTTTCAGGGAAGAAGAGGCAGGTTTCCGGTGAGGGTGGTGGGTTTCCGTGGGTGGGTTTTTTCATATCGGAGGTGGTGGTTTTCAGGGAAGAAGAGGCAGGTTTCCGGTGAGGTGGTGGGTTTCCGGTGGGTTTTTCATATCGGAGGTGGTGGTTTCAGGGAAGAAGAGGCAGGTTTCCGGTGAGGTGGTGGGTTTCCGGTGGGTTTTTCATATCGGGGTGGTGGTTTCAGGAAGAAGAGGCAGGTTGGAGGTGGTGGACATACCTAGCATTTTTTCTTTTTTTTTTATTAAATGCTTGAGACATGGGTTTTTTCATGTCTGCACACCCCACCCATGTCTCAGACACCACCTAAGTGATGTGGCAGCCTACGTGGCACTGAGACATGAGGTTTCTCATGTCTGCTCACCCTAATAGCCTTATTATGTATGGCATTCAATGTATACCATGCCACCATCACAAAAAAAAAACAGGATAACATCTCCATAAACCTTCCAAACAACAAACTCAAAACGTCTACAATCAAACCACCTATAGCGTAAACACCAAACTAAACTCGTCACTAATATCCTCCCCACCGTCGCAATGTCCGTCGCTATAACTTCTCTAACGTCTCTTATCCGTTGTTCAAACCCCTAAACCTCTTCTAACCTCTCATTCCCTTCCCCTCCGATCATCCTCCTTCCACTTCCGCCTCCGCCCATCTCCGCCGCCCTCCGTCGCTCCTCCGTCGCCACCTTCTTTTCCGACCAACCACAACCGCCGCCGTCAACAATAACCGAAGATAATAATCCTTTATTGCAGGACTTTAATTTCCCTCCTTTTGATGTTATTGATGCTTCACATGTTCGCCCTGGAATGCGTGCCTTGCTCAACAAGCTAGTATGTGTATTTTTAATTAATAATTAACTAATTACATGGTATTTTTACTGAGACGCACAAGTAGTTATTTGATTAAGCGGTTCGGTTAATGCAACCGCCTGTTAACTTATAAAATAAAAAAAACTGTTATTACTTTAACAGGTTTGATTAAAGCCGGTTTTAACTATTTTTTGGTCCATAACCGTTGTTTTTCCGGTAAATTAACTGATTTTTTTTATTTTCTAGGTTTTTGTTTTTTTTTTTCAAAAAAAAATCTATTATCTTTTTTATTTTGTCGGCATTTATCTGATTGCAGGATGATGATCTGGAGGAATTGGAGAAGACGGTTGAGCCGTCGTGGTCGAAGCTGTTGAGCCGTTGGAGAGGATAGTTGATAGATTAAGTGTTGTTTGGGGAGCTATTAATCATTTGAAAGCGGTTAAGGATACTCCTGAGCTTCGTTCTGCTATTGAAGAGATTCAGGTGTTTGATTGTTATAGCATATTGGTTCATTGGTTTATGATTGATGGTTTGTTTGTTTATTAGGACATATTAAGTTGAGGGAAAATTATGAGAATAGGCATGTTGAAGAAAGATATTAGCATAATAGGCATTGGTTTTTACTTTTGTTCAAGTAGGCAATCCAAAACAACCAATTAGAAGAGTAGGGGAAATAAGTAGAGACGGCACCTTCATAGCCCAGACTCAGATAAGCCGACACCTTCATAGCCAACACATCTATAGCCGATGACTTCTCCATAGTCCACACTCCGATATCCTGGCACCTTCATAGCCGACACTCATTGCACCTCCATAGCCCAAACAAGATAATCCGGTCCTTTCATAGCCCACATTTAGAAAAGTCAATGCATATATAAAAAATGTAAAAAATCAATTCCTATTTTGCTAATATGTTTGGTCAACATGACTATTCTCATGATTTTCCCTTAACTTGAGGTTTTGATGTTGATCTTATGTGAAACCGGTGCAGCCTGAGAGAATCACATTTGCCCTAAAGTTGGATCAAAGCAAACCTATTTATAATGCTTTCAAGCTATGAAAGAATCGCCAGACTGGCAACACTAAGTGATGCTCGTAAACGAATAGTTGAATGTAAGTGGCATCAAATTCTTCTGTTAGATAGATAAAAGGTCGTATTTTCTTTCACGTATAAGCTATGTAATATAGGAAAATGAGGATAGTTACAATGGAAATCTAATAAAAAGTGTCGAATAATGAAAAAACCTGTATTGTATCATGTATTATTATTCAATTATACATAGTGATACAACGAGATACTTACAAATCAACTTAGTCAATTAGTTTTCTTCTCCTAACGTGTAACTGTGTAAGGTCTAAAACCATTGAGTTTAAACCTGACAATTCCAAACAAGACACAAGCATAAATGAACATAATGGATGCAATTTGGGCATTGATGCTACTCTATTTCATTTGCAAGAATCTTAACTAAACAATTGGTGCTATAGATGACTCGGTGTCTATGGATCATGTTAAATGTTTTTATATTTTAGTATAATTTATTCTAATCAAGTTTGTGCAACTTGTGTAACACATGCAGCATCAATAAAGGATGCTGTTCTTAGTGGTATCTCACTTGAAGATGATGAAAGAGAAGAGTTTAATAAAATTCAACAGGTATGCTGTTCTTAGTGGGCTATCAGAGTTGATCTTACTTTGCTAATTTAGTTATTACGGTTATTACTTCAAGCATTTGGCTAGTTTATGTACCTGCTTTCTATTATATGCATGATGAAATGATTATGAAGTTGCATCTTCAATAATAATACCCATCTATAGATTAGTTGTTGAGTTGTTGCAACTTTAGTTATATGATGTTTTATTGTAAACATTATTGCTAACCTTGTGACGTTTGTTATGACTTATGACTTAATTCCAGGAGCTAGCAAAACTTATCTAAGACATTTGGGGAAAATGTTCTGGATGCCACAAAGAAATTTGAAAAATTAATAACAGATAAGAAGGAAATTGAAGGGTTGCCAGCTACTGCTCTTGGATTGGCTGCACAAATAGCTACGTCAAAGGTTCCCAAACAAAACTAATTGGTTTTCCATCCTGATTAGCACAAAAGATCAACTTTTTATTAATTAATTCTTTCTACCAATTTAGGGTCATGAAAATGCCACTGCAGAAAATGGGCCATGGATGATAACATTAGATGGGCCAAGTTTATGTCTGTTATGCAACATGCTAAGAATCGGGCTTTGCGGGAGGAAATTTACCGTGCTTATGTAACCCGTGCTTCAAGTGGAGATTTAGATAATACTCCAGTTATTGAGCAAATTCTGAAGCTTAGGTTAGCAAAGGCTAAGCTTCTTGGATATAATAACTATGCAGAGGTTTCAATGTTTGTTTTTGACGATTTAGTTGCTATCTAAATAAGCTTCGGCTTTGTTTTATTTATATTATTACTTACTATGAATATTTAATCATCAGTTAAGCATGGCTACCAAGATGGCCACTGTTGATAAAGCAGAAGAGCTTCTTGAAAAGCTGAGGAGTGCTTCTTGGAATGCTGCAGTTCAAGGTAAATGTTTTGGTTTCATGGAATTTACTTCTATTGTTATTATTTAAGTCTTTCAAAAATCATTGATCCCCTTTTCTTGCTTCTGCAATATTTTAGATATGGAGGAGCTCAAGCAATTTGCCAGAAGTCAAGGTGCTCCGGAAGCTGATGAGTTGGCACACTGGGATATTAGCTTCTGGAGTGAAAGACTAAGAGAATCAAAATATGAGATAAATGAGGTTTTTTTTTACTTTTGTCCATCTTATCTCACAATAGGTTTTATTTCTTGTTTCTTTTGTTTTATATAACAAATAAATATGACGTGTTTTGGATTACAGGAAGAATTACGACCTTACTTTTTCGTTGCCTAAAGTTATGGATGGTCTTTTTAACCTTGTGAAGATGGCTATTTGATATTGATGTTGTACCACTGACGGTTTTAGCACCAGTAAGATAACAGATATCCCATTTTTTGTTTATTTGCTAGATGGCTTGCTTCATAGATTTGGTTACTTTGTAGGTTTGGAACAGTGATGTACAATTTTACTGCATCAAGGATTCAACAGGGGCACCTATTTCATATTTTTACTTTGATCCATATTCTCGACCTTCTGAAAAGAGAGGTGGTGCATGGATGGGTGAAGTTTTTGCACGAACCCGTGTATTTTCAAAATGATAAAACCTCTGTTAGCTACCTGTTGCTCATATGGTCTGCAATCAAATGCCACCTGTCGGTGACAAGCCAAGCCTTATGACTTTCCGTGAGGTATGGATTTCATTAAGAAGCAATTATTACATAGTGCAATGTATACATTTTATGTTCGTGTAATATTTTATCCCGTTCCTCAGGTGGAGACTGTATTCCATGAGTTTGGTCATGCACTTCAACATATGCTAACAAAGCAAGACGAGGGACTTGTTGCTGGTATCCGTGGCATAGAGTGGGATGCTGTTGAATTACCTTCACAATTCATGGAAAATTGGTGTTATCACAGGTACATTAGTAAGAACTTGAATTCTCTTAATACATTCTAACCTATATGAAGATTAATGTAAATCCTTAAATAACCGTCACAGGGATACCTTAATGAGTATAAGCCAAACACTACGAAACTGGGGAATGTCTCCCTGAAGACATATATCAGAAGCTTCTTGCTGCCAGAACTTTTCGTGCGGGTACTATGAGTCTTCGTCAGGTTAGCTCAACAGTCACCACTTAGCAGTGTGCACCGTCTATGTTTTTTTTTTAAATCCCTATAAGTATTTTCACCTATTTATTGTCAAAATAATGTGTTTATTTAGTTTTTTATCAATTAAGCTATATTGTTGGTCCCTCCTACTGTGTTTATCATCAATGGGTCCAACGGGCGATGTGAAAAATAGCCTAATGAAACATGCCAAATGGGTCAAACCGGTTGAAACCCAACAAAAGTGCCCTAAATTTATGTAATCGCTAATATAAGTTTAGCAAAGTGAGATTATTATTAAGATATGTAATACTTGACACACTTTGTTTATAAACAGATTATCGACAAAAAGGTGAGGTCAAACTGACAGTAACAAAGAGTTGTATGTTTTAAACCTGTCCACCCAAACCTCTCGACACACCCATTTTAACCACCTCTAACACCACATTTGGACACATATCTTGATGACGAGTCAGCATAGAAAATTATGTAACGCTCCATTTTCGTACATTTTATTTTTGCAGCTCAAGTTTGCAACCCTTGACTTGGAGCTGCATAGTAAGTATGTGCCTGGTGGACCTGAATCTATCTACGATGTTGACCAAAGGGTCGGTAAAAGAACTCAATTGCTTCCTCCACTTCCAGAAGATCGTTCCTTTGTGGTTTCAGCCATATTTTTGCAGGTTGGTTCTTTATGAAGATTCTGTTCTTTTGTTCTAATATCAATGATGAAACATGTCTTCTTGTATGCTTAATACACTTCTTGATTCTTTGCTTTGATGGTCAATAACAGGTGGATATGCTGCTGGTTACTACAGTTACAAGGTATTATTCCTGTCCGTTTCTCATTTTTTATTGATTTTTTTTTTTCTACTTAGTTTTAATGGTTGATATTCAAAATTTGCAGTGGGCAGAAGTTTTTATCTGCAGATGCTTTTCAGCATTTGAGGATGCTGGGTTAAATGATGATAAGGTATGATTGTGTTTATGAAAATTTATATAACAACTTCATTCTTACTCTCCTTTTTTAGTAAGAATGGTTTCAGTTCTGGACTGGTTCGAGAACTGACTTTTTAAAATTCTCAAATTGAGAACTGAGCTTTTAAAAGAATAAAAAACTTCAGAAATGACAATTGAAGCATATGTTAATGGTTCTTTGTTTTTTTGTTCTTTTTGGCCCTGATTGATTTTGCACACCCTTAAATTATTGGCAAAATGGGCCATGTTCACGGGTTGTCAAGTTTAACCTGAACAGAACACGTACCGAAAAATCATGTCAAACACATGAACCCAAACAAACAACTTTTCGCGGGTTGACACGAATACAACCCTCCTTTCAACCTTAATATTTTATTTTATATTCTGCATATTAACGGTCTTAAATTACAAACAAAATACAAAAAAAAACCTGATACTAAGTTTTACTTTACCCTAGAAATTTGGCATGAAATACCCAATCGGTCTAACGTTTATAATTAAAGATATGTCGTATATTTAACAAAACAAACGGGTCAACCCACCAGTGGACCTGAACTAATTTAAACTATACCCAAATCCTTGAGTTTCATGTCATGTCAGAAATTCACACCCCTACAGGGTTAGTCATTCATGATTCTTATGATCTTGGAATGAAACTACTCTGTATACAGGCGTTTAAGAGACACAGGATACAGGTTCCGAGACACTGTACTTGCTCTTGGAGGTGGAAAAGATCCATTAGAGGTTACAAATGGAACTTAATATAATATTTTTCTAGAAATAATAGAATATCAAGTCATTGTATTGTACTCATAATTTGTAATCTGAAATGCAGGTTTTTATTGAATTCCGAGGGCGTGAACCCTCTCCCGAGCCCCTGTTGAGGCACAATGGCTTGTACAGACAACTGCATGAACATCCAGTGAATACTGCACATAGTAGATTTGAACTTGCTGAAAGGAGCCAAATTTTAGGTGCCTTCAATGGGAAACAAAGTAATGCCTTCTATTATGACATTTTATGCATGTTCAGGTTTGGATTTTTTTTCCAACATCATTCATCCATGAGAAAATCATGATGTATTATATATTTATAGCCATGATAGAAACAATCATCTCCTATAACCAAGAGATATGTAACTTCATAGTCATGCATCCAAGCTACAAATAGCATAATGCTATGAGAGCATGACTTTTCTAGATGGTCTTACTCTTACATACCTAAGTTGATTATCTCATCCATTGTTTCTCTAACCTAGTTATATACATATAGTTAGTTATTTGAATTGTGATATATAATAAGTATATGAAGTTTTGAAGATAGGGTTAAGCCCGGTAAGAACTAATTTAGCCAACGGAGCCTTAAATGGACCTTTCGACCCAAATGGAGCCCCACGTCTTTAGGAGACGCTTGGTACATGAGTTGTCCATAAGCCAAGTTGCTTGATCAAAGTTTATACATGTTGCTACTGTACCTTAGGATCAAGCCTAATTTAAATCATCAACAAACATTATGTATTTATGTGATGTATGTTTTTTAAACAATGTGGGGCGTCTAAGGCAGTTAGGTCTGTACAGCCGAAGCAGGAGGTGAAAGAGCATAAATTCCATATGGAATGCGTACTTGTTTTTAATTCAATATATATAAAGGCACTTCAATATATGATACAAAATGAACATAAAAGAAAACTACAAAACGAACGACGTAAAAGATCACATACTTTCTTTTGTGATTCTATAAGATTAAAAACATGGCTACCTACAAGAAAACTACAAATGAACATAAAAGAAAACTACAAATGGAGGACGATTGAGTCGATCTCCATCCAAGAATCATATGTAAGGTTGTTTTTGCAAGTGGCGGCGTACTGTTGATGTGGTGCAAGAACCCTATAGCTGTAAGCATGCAACTGAAACAATCGTACCCAAGAGGTGCACATTAAATTTTACTTGAACCTTCACACCGTCAAGAACTTGAACCTTCTGTTGGATTTTGTCACAGAATAAACCGGATAAGCTGAGGCGGGAGGTTTTAGGAGTTCGGTTGATGGGATGCTGCAGCGTCAGCCATCTGATGGCGGAGACTAGGTTGTCCGACTGAAATGAAAAAGAAAAGAGACCTACTGCGGATGGTGTTTTGCTGCGGGTTGACCGTCGGTCAAAGGAGGGCGGCGACTAGGGTATAGATCCTATGCGCTCTGATGCCATATAAGTTTATCAAAGATTGATTATTCTCATTGATTGATGACGAATTTTTAATACATAATTACAAGATAATATGGAAACCGAATATCCTATGCAACAGGAGATATCTACACAAATACATTCTTAATACATATTTGTTAACACTTTTTTCTTATTCATAGTAAGAGAATTTACATCTCATTCTTTATACTCATTCCAACCTTAGAAAAGAAAAAAAAATACCCACTTAAAAACACCATTACACCACTCCATCTCATTTCTTATGCTTACAGCCTGCCTATCCATATATTTTAAAGAAAACTAAAGCGTGTTCTTATAAAGTTATACAAAATTAGAGATAAATTTATGGAATTGGTTTTTAGTTAAATGTGAATAAAGATAAAGAATGGAATGTGAATGCTGCATCTTAGTAATTTTCTTTACAATTTTCCACACTATATGTTATATATACCGTTACACTTTGTAGTTTGCATATAAAAATAAAAGAGAAGTTTTTTAGAAGAAGTGTCCGGTGGAAGCAATCAATTGATCCATGGGATAGAGGAAAAAAACTGCCCTAGTCCTGCTTTTCCAAGACCCTGGTGTGAATTTTGATTTTGTTGGGTATTTTTTCTTTGTTATTTAAGACATAACTAAAAAGAAAGAATCTACTAATTAAAAAAAAAAAAGTTATATCCGAATCGCCTTTGCAAACAGGAATGAAGGAACATTAAGGTTGGGGTGAGGGGTAAACATCCCCAGCAACCTGAATTGGTGGTGCCCCCCCCCCCCGTGGTGTGAATTTTGATTTTGTTGGGTATTTTTTCTTTGTTATTTAAGACATAACTAAAAAGAAAGAATCTACTAATTAAAAAAAAAAAAAGTTGTTATATCCGAATCGCCTTTGCAAACAGGAATGAAGGAACATTAAGGTTGGGTTAGGGGTAACATCCCCCAGCAACCTGATTCTATATATAAAAACATGGCTACCTACAAGAAAACTACAAATGAAACATAAAAGAAAACTACAAAATGGAGGACGATTGAGTCGATCTCCTCCAAGAATCATATGTAAGGTTTGTTTTTTGCAAGTGGCGGCGTACTGTTGATGTGTGCAAGAACCCTATAGC
>JAUTDX010006140.1:0-26288 GCA_030844895.1 Ambrosia x helenae
GCTTGCTGATGTTGGCGACCGGATGAAAGAAACACATCATCTCTCATCCGTTGGATCTCTCTTATCTGTGCCGTGGATTATTTCAACAAACACAATCCTCTGTCTATATAAAGATCTCATTAGTCTTTGTTATAAGTTTAGCTCTTTGATATTTTGTTATTCTCTCTTTGTCTCTCTCATTCGTCTGAATAGCTAGGGTTTTGATCTTGTATTGTTAGTGTTCAGATACATCTTGTATCTGTTCATCTGGTCATTGTCTGTATAGTCTATTGATGGTAGTGAGAATTTGTAATCTTTGAGAGGTTTTGATCAGATATTTTGTGTTTTTTAGATTGTGATTCTTGATTCGAATAAAGTTCTTTTAGTTTCTGTGGAAATATCATGTTTATTACAGTGTATTTATAAGTTCTTTTCATTTGTTTTATAAATATGATTTTTCTACAATTCCTCATGTGAAAGCTCACTAGGTTTTCTTGCTAGGTCAATATAGATTGTATAGGTAACGGTACGTATTGATACTGAGTTTATAAAATGCGTACTTATTTTCTTTAGCATTTCCAACATATTTTTCCATGTTATCAATATCTTTTGCATTTAAAATGTGTACGTCCACAAAGTTAATGTCCATATTCCGATAAACCCATGGTTGTTTTCAGCTCTAAAAACTCGGTCTTGAGCTCAAATCCATAGATTAACTTAACATTGATCAATGACAAACACACATTCCTACAAATGCTTAAATCCCTATGCTTTTGCATACCTCATAAGGCCTCATGTGGTCCTTTGAGGCATCAACTCGAAATATTCATCCACATAACTTTGACATAAACTACGATTTTCACGCTACATTATATAATTCACCAATGTGTTAGCTAGATCCCGTAGTGTCTCTTGCCATCAGATACTTGCTCTCTTTGTATTTTGTAACTTCATATGGTTCTTGAGTGCCTTCTTTCAAGATTTCATTATAGAATGTCTTAACATTGATCAATGGTGAACTCACCTTCCTACAATCCAGTATTTCCCTCTTCCTATCTTTACCACCTCCTTAAATTAATAACAATTCAGGGTTGTCCAACATCATATGCCTGATAACAATGAAGGTTCTTTCACAATAATTTCAAACCTATGACACTGATCTTTTTGGTCAACTTTGATCAGGTCAACCAATAGGCTTCAAAATCAAGTATAGTTTCCGGTCACTCATTAATAGGTACACCATAAACTATCTCCCCAATCTACCAAATTTTGAATGTACGCTACACACACACAAAACAAGAAAAAAATAAAAATTGTGGAGGTTAGTTGCTAAATTATGAATACGTGCAAAAAATATAAATAAAAAGTAGGCATCATACATCATACACGCAAACAAGTAAACCAATGCACAAACTACTTGAACAAAATTTAAAAAATGATCTAATGCCAATAAACGACAAATCTGATGATTACTGCTTATTTATGAAAGCAAACATCTCTTTTTTTAACATTCAAACGAAGCCACTTTTATTCAAACGTCAAAAGTTTCACCACAACAACACCCGAGCCCAATTAGCGAGGGGGCTACTCGGCCAAAACATACAAAATACAGAAAATTAAACAGACCATAATGAGAAGTAAAACACCCAAACATACTTTCTAAACAAGCTTTACCCCTATAACCTTTACTTTATCCATTGTCAAAGACCGAGAAGTCCCACCATTTTGCTTTGTCCAAGTCCGCCATATTACCTCTCTTGATCATCCACCAATAAGACTCCAATTTAACTTCTTCGAGTAGTCTTGGCGTCGCCGTATTGACATTATTAAATACTTTATTATTTCTACATATCCAAAGTTTCACAGACCTAGCAAGACGATTGCACTGATTGTTTTCTTCACTAAACTCGGTGCATCTAACCTACTGCAAATCAGGAGCAACTGATCAATTGTGGTCGCATCGTGTAAATCGGTGTTCCTGACCCACTGCCCAATATTCCACCACAAGGATTTAGCCCATACACAATTGACCAGGATGTGTTCCGCACTCTCGCTTCCAAGCCGCATCTACTGCACATTACATTCCCCAAATTGATACCTCTCGACACCAAGGTTTCAGCAGTAGCTATTTTGTTCTTCGCAGCCCGCCAGACGAAGCAGCTAACTTTTGGAGTCGCGAATCTGTTCCATCGAAAAACCTGCAGCGCCTGAGGAGTCGTTTCTTGTAGCGAGAATTCTGCTCTGGCCGCTTTGACTTTGAACTCCTTAACCATATTTTGCGACACCCACATCCAAATATCCTTTGTTCTTCCGACCCGCTGCTCATTGACCAATGTCCATAGCCTTTGCGCCTCGTTCATCTCCCCTGGTGAAGTGGGCAGCCTAGCCCACGGTACTTCCCACCAAACACAATTATTAATCAACTTATAACAATCGCTAACCTTAATCTCTTTTGTTCTTGTGATCTGATAAAGGTGTGGAAACATCTCCTTTAATCGGCCCCCCAAAACCCATTTGTCCTCCCAAAACCTTATCGTATCGCCATAACCCACTTTACAACAAAACTTTGCTTCAAGATCGATACCTCTATCATCAAAAGAGTTCTGAATTGAGGCAATCGTATGCCACACACCGTGAGTTGTCTTTTTAACTGGAACGAAACCTGCCTCGATTCTATGGCTGTGAATGGATTTCACCACATTACACCAAAGATCATCCGACGACATCTTGTATCTCCACCACCACTTCGTCATAAGCCCTATGTTAAGATCTTCAATTCTTCCAACCCCTAATCCACCCAATCTCTTTGATTTCATGATGTTCTCCCATGCAATCCATCGTATTTTATTATTCCCTAGAGCCCCACCCCAAAGAAATCTTCTTCTAATACCTTCCAATACTTTCAACACACCAACCGGAACTTTAAAAGGGACAAGTAATAGTTTGGGAGTGCTCCGAGTACCGTTTTAACTAGTACCGCCCTACCTGCAAACGATAGTGTCCTAGCCTTCCAAGAAGACAGTTTAGCTTGAAACTTATCAATAATCGGCTTCCAACTTTTTATCCGCTTCATATTATCCCCAACCGGAAGCCCAAGATACATAAATGGGAAAGAACCCACATGGCATCCAAAAGTAACCGCCTGTTCAGCAATGTTAACAGCTGGAATATTCAGCCCAAAAACACTACTTTTCGATAGATTAATATTCAGCCTGACGCCAAAGAGAAACACCGAAGGATCCGGTTCAAGTTAGCTAAATTCTCGAGTGACCATTCTCCAAAAAAGAGCGCATCGTCGGCGTAAAACAAGTGCGACACCTCCGGCCCACCATTAGGGAGTTTTACTCCCTTAAACATCCCCATTTCGCTAGCCTTAGTAACCATAACACGTAATGCCTCCATAACAATGGTGAAAAGAAACGGCGACAATGGATCACCTTGTCTTAGACCATGCTTAAGTTGGAATTCCGGAGTTGGAACCATTTATCAATACCGTCGACTTCCCCGTCACAAGCATACCCATAATCCAATTCTTCCATCTTGTAGGGAATCCCATATGATGCATAACGTTGATCAAAAATTTCCAAGAGACACAATCATATGCTTTTTCAAAGTCCGCTTTAAAGAGAAGGATTTTTCTTTTTGTTCTTTTTGCCCAAGAAACGATCTCATTTGCAATAAGTGGACCATCGAAAATATTTCTCCCTTTTATAAATGCCGTTTGTACCAGAAAGATCACCACCCCGAGAACTTTTTTAATTCCCCCACTAGAACCTTAGATATTATCTTTCCGATCACCCCAATTAATGATATCGGCCGAAAATCCGAAAGTGTTAGCGGATCTTTCACCTTCGGTATCAATGCAACAAACAAAGAGTTGCACGAATTGTGTATGGAATCGTGTTCATAGAACTCACCCAAATGCCGACTATGTATCCTTCCAGCTTATCCCAAAATTGCTTTACAAATGCAAACGTGAAGCCATCCGGTCCCGGGACTTTTCGTTATCACAATCCCATACCGCCGCCCGAATCTCTTTGCTAGTAAACGGAACCAATAAACTTTTAGCCTCATCCTCGGATAGTTTCTTGAACCCTTCTCTGTTCATTCTAGGCCTAGACGTCATCGGCTCCTCAATCTTCTTCTTAAAGATCTCAACGTTTTTGTTTTAAATAATGTTTGGATCCTCCACCCACTCGCCATCAATAATCAGCCCCGACACCTTGTTCCTTGACCTTCGGCTATTGATGATCCCATGGAAAAAAGATGAATTTTCATCCCCATTCAAGACCCATTCTAGTCTCGATTTTTGCTTTAAATCCCTTAGCTTGTCCCACTCCAACTTCTGTATAACCAGCTTAGCTTCTTTCCAGTTAGCTATTTCAGCCTCCGACATGGGTCTCTGTTCGGCCAACAGTTCCAGCTCCGTAACAGAAGTGCGCGCCTGCCTAACAAGACTTTCTTCAGCCACAATGCCCTCCTCCCTCCATTTTCGAATACCGCCTTTAATTAGTTTGAGCTTTTGAAGTAACTTAACATCGCATCTGGAGGCATCTACATTACTATCAAGCCCTTCACTAACCACAATATCAAGACCCTCCTTCCCCAACCAAGAATTAAAGAAGCGAAAAGGAGACGGTCCAAACGACACATTTGTACATGTTAAAACAATAGGTGAATGGTCGGAGACGTCCCGGTCCAGGGCGACTGCCTTGGCATCCGGCCGAAATCGGTCACACACAAGAAACCTATCCAGTTTACTTAGTTTTTTCCCATCATATGACATATACGTAAACTTCCTCCCTCCCATATTGTATTCGTTCAAGCCCGCTTCATAAATAAAGTTATTAAACGCCATAGCCGAGGCCGGAACAAACACCGAATTTGCTCTTTCTTCTTCGCATCTAACTTCGTTAAAGTCCCGAGGAATACCCACATCCCATCCAGTTCCCGTCTAATCGCTTGTAATTCCACCCAAAGATTCCTCCTCAATATCTGGTCATTCGGCGCATATATATTTGCTATAAACACCATATCATTCACCCTATTTATGTTAACTCCGGTCATAATATAATTTTGCCCCTTCCGACATATTGTCATCTTGAACGAGTCTGGGTTCCACAACGTTACTAACCCACCCGACCTCCCTGTTGCATCCATTATAACCTTTTCAAACCCCGACTTATCCCAGAATTTCTCAACTTGAAAATCCGACATCGTAGCTAACTGTGACTCTTGCAGTGCAATAAGCGAAATATTAAAAGTAGCTTTAATCTTTCTAACTTTAGCCAACTTATCCGCCCCCAGCCCCCTTAATATTGAACGACAGATAATTCATTTTGAATTAATCTACGCCATTTCATTCACTATCTTGTTACCGATGTCTTTCTCAAAACCATCCAAGCATAATCCAATACCATTACCGATTACCTTTGTTTGAATGGTCTCCGTAGCGATATCAGCCGCCACAGGTTCCACCGGACCTTCGTCTACCTGACCGCTTTGTCTTTAATTCCCACCAACGTCTTCAGCCCAATCCGACTCGTAGCCATCCTCCACACTACCTGAACGGTTGGGTTCATGCCCGAGAGAATTGTTGTCAGCCGACATCCATGATAACCGAACCCTTCTACCTTTCCTTCTTTTCTTTTTGTCTCCTCCAGAGCTAGAACTTTGTTTCCCCCCATCTGGTGTGGTACGGTTTAGATCTGGAATGTGTTTTTTCCCCTTAGACCTTGACCTCCCAAACTTACTAATATCACCTTTGGACCTTTTCCTTTTGTTGTTGGACCCCTCATTATACATTGTAGCCCATACCTTGGCCAGCTCAGGTCTCGACAGATCCAAGACTCCATTCGGCCCATTAACTAGACCATTAGAGTCCTGGCCCACCACAATATTGTCCAATTGTACGGGTATATTATTATTATCATTATAACTTTTATTATCATTATGTTTGTCTTTATTAGTATAGGGAATATTGTTAGTGGTGTTATTGTCCACATAAGATACTGAGCCACCAACATTATTGTCTTGCATTAAATGCCCCAACCCATCCCCATGCAAAGGTGACCCTTCACCATCCCTTGACCCCTGACCTTCCGCCTCAACGTTAACCTGTTCACCGGCCCCCTGATCGGAACAAGGCACCTCCGGCGACACAGCTTCAGCCGAAGAAGAGCCTGCCTGAACGACCACCTCTTCTCCGATGCACCACACCTGCTCTCCAACATAGTCCGGTAGCCACCTACCCGTGCCTTCCGAAACCCAACACGTGAAGATCTGATCTTTCCATCTAACTTTAACTTCTTCATCGATTTTTTTTCCCAAATCTAACCAAGACACCAACATATGGTGCCGACAAATCGGTGTCCTCCACACCATTCTCCACTTCTTTAACTATTTCCCCGTAACTAGCTCCATTTTTTTCAGCAAACTCGTTATCGTTAAGCAGCAAGGGAGACCCGAAATCTTCAACCACGTGAGTCTCTCAAATCCAACATTTGGCCATTCCACATCACGACATCGTGCAGCCAAGGATCCCAGGCATCTTTTTGTGATATAAACTCCCCAGTCCCCCACCTTATCCTTAGAGGAGAAAGATAGAAGAACATTTAAACCGCCCAAGTATCTAATCTCCATTCTTATATTTTTTTTATGCCCTTAACCCATCAGTCAACTTACACAACCTGTAATAGTTTTTTGCTTTACCGATCACCGATCTTCCCAGCCACTTCCTTCCTTTCACAGGCACCGTGTTACCCAGTTCCACCAACGTCATCACCTCACCATTAGACCCAATATCCTTTTTCCCTGTTACCTTCTCCTGAACGTCTGATAACGCCCCGAGGGTATGGAACCACCCCCATTCTGGATTGGCACCCTGTTAACGTCATGTTGGTACGTCTGCCTCCCCGAGTTATCCTGAACATTGTTATGCGTCTTAGATGTCTTTCGAGCTCGGCTGTCCTCCTTGCTAAATCGAGCCACTCTAGCAAAAATTCTTCTGCCACCAATCGTAATGCTGTTAAGGGCTTTCAACATCTTGTCCGAATCCCTCACCTTTTCATATCTTAAGAACGCGAACGTCTTTCCAAACTTATCCTTTTTTCTTGCAACATAAGCATCGGTAAGCCTCCCACATCTCCTATATTCTTCTCTAATCTCCTCAGATGCAATACCATCCGGGAGGTTAGAGATGAAGTAAGTTATGTTCATTTGTTGGCCGCCTTCAGAACTCTCCGATGGTCTCTCTGGTGGAATTTCGCCGTCCTCTAGAGTCGTTTGGTTTTCGCCGTCCATATATATGATTGGTTTAAATAAACAATTTTTAAAACCCTGATTTAAAATCTGAAAGCAAACGTCTCACATAGACATTTTATCAAGGTCAAACATGTGACATGCATGACTGAATCACGCAAAAATATAACATAATCATGTAAGTTACCCCCAAATTCATAATAATATTTTTTTCATTATTTATTTATGTTTAGGTTCCAATGCATACTGAACATAGAAAGACCGTCATCATGCAAGATGGGGCCTAATCCATAAATTCCTTGCTACTTCAGTTTCCGTCTGAGTTCAATCTCACAGAGCTTATGTTTCCTTTTATAGGTAAATTAGATGAGCTTTATCCCAATGGGCTCGCAATTGGTGGGCCATTATAATAAAGTTTGATTGGTATCATTGACTGTTAGATATATAGATTAAACTTGATTTATTCTTATGTTATGTAAATATAAACATATGTTAGATTATTATATCCTAAGTCTAGTTGTGTTAGAAACCGGTTATGTGACACACCGGTTCATAGAAAACAATATCCTAAGTTTGTAATTCGTAAGGGACGCGTCTGTTTGATGAGGCACCGGTTCAGATTGTATAAATAGGCACCGGATGTTTCATTTTAATATATAGAAAGTTTATGTTAAATAACTAACTTTCAAACTACTCTCTTTCCCTCCAAATCCATAACTACCCGTCGCCCCATATACACAAAGCGCCCTGCAGAATCTGTTCGCAGAATTCGTTTCAGACCTGTGCAGAATTTGTCAATCACTAACATGGCATCAGAGCCCGATCAAAAGAAGATATACGGTATGTTCGATTACGAGGAGAAGTCCGAAGATGTTCCCGAAGACAAAGGCAAGCGGCCGATGTCTCCATATAGTGAAGATGATCGTGTGGATCAAATTGTTCTCGATAAGAAGATCGCAGAATTTAAGAAGGAGTGTATGGACCCCTTCGAACATCAACTTCTCCAAATTTCACATCGGATCAGGCCCAAAGACGCGTGTAGAAAGGAAGAAACATGCGCAAAAGGAGTACAACAATCAAGTAAAGGATGCCCCCGAATACCCACACGCGATGTGTTGCGGTAAATGTAAAGAACCCTTCCACTATAGAAGAAATTGCCCAAAGAAGATGGGTAAAACAGAATTCATGGTAAAAGGAACGGAAGGAAAAGGATGGGATGATGTTTGGTACGCAAGCTTAACAAGAAAAGAACATGGTTGTGGTTTCAAGGACCAATTCGCCATATTCACAAAATCATTTGGAGTAGAAGGCCAACCAAGCGGATATAGGAGGAGTATTTTAGAGGAAGAGGATCGGTAATCATCACAAGTGGAGGGCAAGTTCACAAGATCAAGAAGGTATACTATGTCCCTACACTTAGAAAAAATGTGCTAAGTATAGAAAAATTAAATCAAGAAGGCCTAGAAGTAGAATTCGATGGTGACACTTGTCACATACATCGACCGATCCTACAAGAGAAAAGAAAGTTGATTCTATGCCGAATTTGTGATAGTGAAAGTCACTTCACATTTAAATGCCCCGAAAGGAAAAATATTGTTAAGAAAGATGGAAATGGACCACTAGAAAGGTTCTCAACCAAACGGGTCAGATTTGAAGGCATAAAAGAATCACTAAGTGTTGAAGATAAAGAAAGGGCTTACATGTTCAAGCAATTTCAAGAATTCTCTATCGATAAGGACAATTATGAAGGCATTATGGAGAAAGGTCCTACCATGTACCCAACCAATGGATCGCGCATACAAGATTGCTTAGTTTTCATGGATATGCTCCATGTTACAACAACGGTTGAAAGGTACAAACGTAAGTTCGAATTAGAATTTGAGAAAATTGTAAAATGGTTCATGCAAGATTTCTTAAAAATAAGAATTGAAGCCCCTATACCACCACGAGACACAACCGGCTATCCTATTAGTCTTTTGGACTTATATACAAAAGTTCAAGTGTTTGGTGGATATGAGAAAGTCACTAGAGATGAAAATTGGGCGATTGTTGCAATGAGTATGGGATATGGAAGAGGGCTGCCTAGTCTCGCAAAGAAAGAAGAGATAGCAACTACACTTCGGCTTGTGTTTGTTAGATATCTAGAGATGATGGAATGGTACCATCTCAAATACAAAGGCCGCGAGTTGGTTGTAGAAGTCAACAATGAAGAAGGTAGCACAAGTGAAGGCAACAAATGGAAGGATGAAGATATGCCGCCTAAGAAGAGGAGCCGATCATCATCATCAAGTGACGAATGAAGAAAAGTTGAAGAAATCAAGTTTAAGGGGGAGATTGTTAGATATATAGATTAAACTTGATTTATTCTTATGTTATGTAAATATAAACATATGTTAGATTATTATATCCTAAGTCTAGTTGTGTTAGAAACCGGTTATGTGACACACCGGTTCATAGAAAACAATATCCTAAGTTTGTAATTCGTAAGGGACGCGTCTGTTTGATGAGGCACCGGTTCAGATTGTATAAATAGGCACCGGATGTTTCATTTTAATATATAGAAAGTTTATGTTAAATAACTAACTTTCAAACTACTCTCTTCCCCTCCAAATCCATAACTACCCGTCGCCCCATATACACAAAGCGCCTGCAGAATCTGTTCGCAGAATTCGTTTCAGACCTGTGCAGAATTTGTCAATCACTAACATTGACATCTCTTGCAGACTAAACACATCCACTTGTGATTATATTTTTGTTGCAACCATTTACATTTAAAAGTAAAGTTAAGAAAAATAAAAAAATAAACACAATGCAGCATGTTGATCAACAGGGCTACCCGGCCACAGAGAGACGCTATTCAGTATTCATGACCTCTAGTGCATGTAATTCCAGCCAGTCAAGAATCTCTGTCATGTCCATCTGTTCCACTAATGGGTACAGATTCTCATCCAACATCTAAAATATCCATACATAACATGTCATATACATAATAATAGCAACGATATTTCATTTTCAAAGAAACTAAGATGAAAAGAACTTACAGTATTTTGCGCTGTCTGTAAAGCATTTGCAGGTTCAGAGATTCCACCAACATCATGCAACCGCCTCACATTCCCAATATCATATGACACAGAACGCATTGACACATCACCAATGTTACTACCAGGTGGGAGATGAGACATTGGTCCATAAGGCACCATCTATTATTCCCAAAAATTAGTTATTAACATTAACCTTTAATAAAACAAGACTAGAAAAGAGTAAAACAGACCTGTTGCTGTATAAGAGGAACAAGCTGTTGATTATTCTGCTGTTCAGGTACACCAATACCGCTTCCACCTGGGATCAGTTCATGCTGACCTGGCGGAACCATTGGCATGTAAAAGTTTGGCATTGTGCCTCCACCTGGGCTCATATCTGGAACAAGTTGATGCTGGTACCCAAAGCCAGGCCATTGCCAAAACAATATTAATAAATCACAAAGTAATTTTTAGTCTTTGTTAAAAGTGTTATAAATAGTGATGGAATAGAGATTACATGGGGCGGAATGAAGGTAGGTTGAGATTGACCATAAAAACATTTGTTGACCTAAGCCAGTAAATGCTATTGGAGTTGGACCCATTTGTGAACACTGTGCCTACATGGATAAAATAAAGAAATTAATGTTTTGTTTTTTTTGCACTGTTTGGTTTTCAATCATGTGATGAGAGAACCATCTTCAATAGCATGGAAGTAACCTTTACTGCTGACTCAGCTTCCAGCTGCTCAACAAGTGGGTACAAATCCTCATTCAACATCTACAATATTTACACGTCACTGTTGGTATGAAATAATTATAAGAACACAAACAAAGCAATTGGAGTCGAAAGATTATCTTTGTATTACTGATTGTTTTTTTTAGAGAAAGTGAATACAAAGTACATGACTCTAGACTGCTTTAAATAGATGAAAAACATAACTGAAATAGCTAACAGCTTGCAACTAAACCGGCTCACTTATTGACTCAACTACTAACGGTATTCAAGGGAATACTTATTCAAATTGTAGCCGTTACATGCACACGTAAACCATGCATGTTCAACATTCACTTAGCCCCCTTGATTAAGTTTGAGTTATAATTTCAACACCCCCTCTTAACTCAAACTTCTGCACACCTATCATCCTTCTGAATTGCTCAAATTTTTCTCTATTAAGAGCCTTTGTTAGACCATCGGCTACCTGTTCTTCAGTTGGACAAAATCTGAGTTCCACACAACCTTTAGCCACCATATCTCGAATAAAATGATACTTCAACTCTATGTGTTTTGTTCTGCTGTGTTGTATTGGATTCTTTGACAAACAAATGGTTGAGTTATTGTCACAGTAAAGCACAGTTGCATCCAATTGACCCAGACCAAGATCTTCAAGTACTCTCCTTAGCCATACCCTTGACATGTTGCATCTGTAGCTGGAATATATTCAGCTTCTGAGCTTGATAAAGCAACCACATGCTGCTTCTTTGAGCTCCAAGTTATCATTCCACTTCCCAGGGTGAATGTATGAGCTGAAATACTCTTCCTGTCATCCAGAGAGTTTGCCCAATCACTGTCAGTGTATCCAACTAAAACCACATCACTTTGCTTCTTCCCTTTGCCATACCATATCCCATAATCTTTAGTTCCCAAAACATACTTCAGTACTCTTTTAGCTGCTCCCAAATGATTCTTCGTAGGCTTTTGCATAAACCTTGAGATGATTCCAACAGAAAAAACAATGTCTGGTCTTGTATGGGTCAAGTAAATGAGCCCA
Source organism: Ambrosia x helenae (assembly GCA_030844895.1). Taxonomy (NCBI): domain Eukaryota; kingdom Viridiplantae; phylum Streptophyta; class Magnoliopsida; order Asterales; family Asteraceae; genus Ambrosia; species Ambrosia x helenae. The sequence goes on from JAUTDX010006140.1 coordinate 12,028, forward strand.
CCAACCAGACTTCTAAAATATGTTCCATCAGCTAGATCTGTCCCATCTACCTCTTGCAGTTTTTCATTTGTATTCATGGGAGTGTGCTCAACTTCACTTTTCTGCAAGCCAAACTTTTGAATTAAATTTGTGGCATACCTTTCTTGACCCATAAACACACCTTGACTAGTTTGCTTTATCTCCAATCCTAGTAAGAAAGTCAGCAGACCCAAATCAGACATTTCAAAGTGTGTCTTCATACTCTTCTTAAATTCATCAGCCATCTTGATACTTGAACTAGTGTAAACTATGTCATCTACATACAGACACACATAGATAACACCTTCTGAAGTCCTCTTAGTGTAAAGAGTTGGTTCATTAGAGCTCTTTTCATACTTTTCAGCTGCAAAATAAGAGTCAATCTTAGAGTACCAGGCTCTAGGAGCCTGTTTAAGGCCATAGAGGGCTTTCTTCAAATGATACACTTTTTCTTCTTGTCCTGCAATTATGAAACCTTCAGGTTGTTCAACAAATATATCTTCATTCAGGTTACCATTAAGAAATGCTGATTTGATATCAAGCTGGAACAATGTCCAACCAAAGTGAGCAGCTACAGCTATGATCAATCTTATGGTTTCAAATCTTGCCACAGGGGCAAATGTCACTTCATAATCTACTCCATACTTTTGAGCATAACCCTTGGCCACCAGTCTAGCTTTATACTTCAGAACTTCCCCTTTAGGTCCCAACTTTGTCTTAAATAACCATTTAAGTCCAATTAAGTTAGTTCCCTCAGGTTGATCCACCAGCTGCCATGTATCATTCTTTATAATGAATTCAATTCTTCTTTCATAGCACATTGCCACTCTTGTCTTTTGGCAGCTTCAGTACAATTGACTGGATCAGTTGCAGACAATGCAAATTGACAGTTAGCATAGATGTCAGTTAGACTTCTATACTTAACAGTCTCATTAGCACTGGTTTGGGAGCTGGATGAGCTGCTTTCACCTTCATTACCTACAACAACAGAAGACTCATTATTTGTGTTAGTAACATGATCATTGCTCCCTTCATTTTCATCATCAGTTGTTTCAAGTTCCTGTTCCATTGCCTTATCTTCTAACAGCATATAATTATTCTCTATTTGCTTGCCCTTCCAGTCCCAACAGGCATCTTCAATGAATTTAGGATCTCTTCTTGTCAATATTTTCTTTGTGATAGGATTGTAGAGCCTGTATCCACTGAGTCTTTGTGAAGTATAGCCAATCATTATGCACTTTTCTCCTTGGTCATCTAATTTTTGCTTTAGTTGACCCGAGTTAAAGCATAAGCTATACAACCAAAGACTTTCAAATTCTTCACATGAGGTTTTGTTCCAAACCACATTTCAAATGGAGTTTTCTTATCAAGGGCTTTTGTGGGAGATATATTCAGAATTGTGACTGCTGTGGCTGTTGCCTCAGCCTAGAAAAGCTTAGGCAACCCTTTTGACTTCAACATACTTTTCATTATACCAAGGACTGTTCTATTTTTCCTCTCACTTATACCATTTGCCTCAGGTGTATAAGGAGGTGTCAACAGTCTTTTTATCCCATTTTCTTCACAAAATTTGTTGAACCCAGTAGAGGTGTACTCTCCACCTCTATCTGTTTTTAAAGCCTTGATTTTACATTCACAATCTTTTTCAATCATAGCCTTGAACAGTTTAAACTTGTCAAACACTTATGATTTTTTCTCAACAAAATACACCCAGGACATTCTTGAAAAATCATCTATAAATAGCAAAAAATACTTGCTGCCCCCAAGCTTGAAACTTGTATTGGTCCACATAAATCTGAATGGATCAATTCAAGTTTCTGCTTTGCATGCCAAGTGCTAGTTTGAAATGGTTGTTTAGACTGTTTTCCAAGAATACAGCCCTCACACTTATCCTGAATTCTAACTTTGGGTAAGTCATAGACCATACCTTGATTGTGAAGTTGTTGTAGCCCCTGATAATGCAGATGCCCATACCTCTCATGCCAAGTGATTGCTTCTTGATCAGGCTTCTTTACATCTACTTCAGTGTGAGCCTTAGACACATCCATAAGGAACATGTTGTTCTTCTCCCGATTAACCTTCATAAGGGTCATTCCTGTCTTTTTGTTGATAATTATGCATGCATTATCATCAAACAACAATGCATATCCTTTTTTCATCAACTGCCCTACACTGAGCAGGTTATACTCCAATTGTGGGGCATAATACACATCATCAATAAGTTTTTGCTGCCCATTTGGAGTCACAACTTTAACCTGGCCAATTCCTTCTACCCTGATCTCTTTCTTATCACCCAATTTGACAGTTAGTTTAAAAGTTTCGTCCATTGTTACAAAACTTGCTCTTGAACCATTCATGTGGTTCGAACATCCTGAGTTAATGAACCATAGGACACAGGATGTTGTAGAAGTGCAAGTATTGGTCATAAGAAGGAATGATTGTGATTGTTTTACCTCAGATTCTTCTTGAGTGAAGGCTAGAAATAAGTATTGTTCCTCAGTGTCATCAGAATCATCTTGGTTTGCTAGATTGGCTTGGGCTTCATCATTATACCAGCAGTCTTTCTTCATGTGTCCCATCTTGTTGCACACATAACATTGAGGGATCCTACCTCTTTCTTGTGATTTACCACGACCCCTTCCTCTCATCGTTCCTTTTCCTTTTCCTCTGAAGCTTGGACTGCCTTCATTCTTCTTAGGACTGTGAAATGCCTGCAAGGCTTGTTCATCACTCTTCTCTACAGCTTTATTGGTGTTCCTGCTCAGCAACCTAGCTTCTTGTGACTGTAGTGAGCCCATTAGCCTTACAGGTGTTAGTGTGGTCAGATCAAATGCTACTTCAATGGATGGAACAATGACATCAAATCTTGGGGACAGACTTCTGAGGATTTTTTCAACAATTTTTTGGTCTTCAACAGCCTCACCAAACGATCTTCTTTGATTAACAATCTCCATTACTCGAGAGAAGTAGTCACCCACCAATTCAGAGTCTCCCATAGTGAGATTCTCAAAATCTCTTCTTAGCCCTTGAAGCTTTACAGCTTGAACTTGGGAGTCACCCTGATATTCAAGCCTCGGGGTATCCCATGCTTCTTTTGATGTATGTGCACTGGCAATTCTGGAAAACAGATTGTCATGCACACCTTGTTGAATTATGGCTAGGGCCTTAGCATCTTTTCTTCTTGATTCACGTTGCCTGTCTTGATCACCACGAACATGGACTCCTCCTTCTACAGGTTCCCAGACCTCCTGAGATCTGAGTATTGTTCTCATACGTATGCTCCAGTATTCATAGCCTTCTCCTTTGAATACTGGAATGATTTGAGAGTTGCTGATCTTCGTATCAGTCATAACTAGGATTCACAGGAGCTTTCAACCAAGCTCTGATACCACTGTTGGTATGAAATAATTATAAGAACACAAACAAAGCAATTGGAGTCGAAAGATTATCTTTGTATTACTGATTGTTTTTTTAGAGAAAGTGAATACAAAGTACATGACTCTAGACTGCTTTAAATAGATGAAAAACATAACTGAAATAGCTATCAGCTTGCAACTAAACTGGCTCACTTATTGACTCAACTACTAACGGTATACAAGGGAATACTTATTCAAATTGTAGCCGTTACATGCACACGTAAACCATGCATGTTCAACATTCACTTAGCCCCCTTGATTAAGTTTGAGTTATAATTTCAACAGTCACAAATATATCTAAAATAAAATATCATAATTGTTTCACTTTCAGGAAACACATCATCAATGTTACTACCAGGTGGGTGATGAGACATTAGTCCATATGGCACCATCTATTATTCCTAAAAATTGGATATTAATTCTAACATTAAATAACAATTAGCAAGAGAAGAGTACAGCCCACCTGTTGCCGCATAAGAGGAACATGCTGTTGTTGGTTCTGCTGCTCTGGAACACCAACACGGCTTCCACCTAGAAGCTGACCCTGCAGCAGTGCCCCGAACCAGGCTTTCCAGGTATTACCACAAAATTATTAATAAATAACAAATCTCTGGTTAAAATCCAAATCATTTTTCATTCTTCTCTAGGAAACGTTTAAAGATGAGATTGTGGGAGATTACTTGGGGAGGAATGAAGATAGGTTGCGCTTGCCCATCAAACGTTTGTTGACCTAAACCATGTGGGAATATAGGCATGCAAGGAGCTTCAACAGGTGCCATTGCAGTTGGATGCATTTGTGAACATTGTGCCTACATGTATAAAATATATACAGAACTCAATCTTTTATTCCAACATTTGGTTTTCAATCATGATGAGAGAATGGTTTGGGTGTCGAATGTACCAGAGAGCCATCTGTTTCAGATTTCTTTTGGGAGAAAGCTTTAAACATCACTTCCTTACTGAAAAAAAAATAATAATAAATAAAAAGTTTTGCATTAATTATTTTAGCTATGATTTTACAAAAAGTAATACATAGACTTGGCTAAGTTTTATATATAGAGACGACATTTACCCTTATAGCCGCCTTCATCAATGAAAGGAGCATAAAACTCGTCATCAACCCGTGAAAATCCCATGTAATTTAGGTAGTATTCTCCTGTTGTAGCTTGAAAAGCAGAGAGGTCCCCACCGATAATATGATTCCATGATTTGTAATAACTCAACACATCTTCTCCTTCTTCCATACTACCATCATCATAAACAACACCAACACCAATCTCAAACCTACACTCCATTTCCAAATCACACTTTATTATAATATGGTCACCAGCTTCCATCTCATTTGGGCCAAACATCCAATGGCTTAACCAACTAAAGCAGTCTTTTCCTTCTACACAGACGAAGTCAAGCAAATGAATATAACTCCAGGTTTGGTTTTTTGTAATATTTTTAATAATGGTAGCTGGCGTAGGCATAAGTTTTCCAAAATATGGAGGCCATTTCACACTACAGAAATTCAGTCCTCGGAGCTTCTTAGGAGATGATGGAATGATAAATGAGATTGATGGGCCCTCACTTCTACACCTTATCCACTCTGGCATTCCTTTCTCCCAATAAAAGGTGCTGAATATTCCAAATTGATAACCCATCTGCCAAATAAATACAACGTTAAGTACCTTTCTTAAAACACACCCCACATACAACAGTTGACAATAACTAGAGGATACCCAGATGTCATGAGTTTCCAAGTGTCCTCCTTTTATAAAGTCTGACTTTTTCCAGCCCAGACTATCTAATAACTTTTCCTCAACATCTGCCATATTTTGAATTTTGATTATGCCTTCAATTTCCAGAGACGAATGAAAGTGCAACGTAGGAAGGGTAGGAAGGGTCCTTAATTTGAGTGGAGGCATTTCTGGATCAAATTTAATTTTCCTAATCATATGACTTTCATCGTTTGTGTACATGGAGAATACTCTTAGGGTATGTGGAAGATGCTCAACTGATATCACATCAAAACAGTAGTTAATACTGAGTTTCTCAATCCTAGGAAGGGTCCTCACACAATTAGGCAGTGAAACAATTGGATTCTCATCTAAACGTAATTCCTCTAACATGGCTAGACAACTCAAGTCCATGGGAAAGGATTCATTTGACAAATTAGCATCTGCAAGTGACATAATTCTCAACGAGCTCGGTAAAAGAGTTATAAAGAACTTGAAATCACTTGGTATAGCCTCCACTATAATGGCTGATGAGGAGGTTTGTGGGTTTATGCTAATATCTGATGAATCTATAACGGTAGATTCCCACAAATAATTACAACCATCTAGCACTAGTGTTTTGACCTTTACTAGGATATTGGAAGCTTTTTAAGCTTACAGCAGTAACTCAGATCGATGTCGACAAGTTCAACACAATGCTCCACTGATTCACACACCTCAGTCAAATTTATGCAATTTCTAACTTTTAACTTCTCAAGTGCGGGTAGTTCATAAAAACCACCAACACGATGAAGCTGTTCACAGAAACTGAGATCTAGAATCTTCAACGATCCAAGCAATTGTTTGTTGTTTGAGCATGATTCAACCATCTTCTGGAATGGAGATAAGTTAAAATAAGTAAAATATGCGTTTACTCAATATAAAATAATTATAAGACTTTTCTTTTGTGGCGATTCTAGTGTCATCAATCATCTTAAATGATTAAGATTTACACAAAACCACAGGATTAAGGACTAACTCTAATATGGTTTAGGACATAAAGAAAAGTGGGGTCAAGGGCCAGAACACCCTTTTGTGTGGTTCGACGCAGTGCGAGGAAACCTAAACGATAAGCATGTAGTACGTTGCCAACATTTTTTTCCTGCCAGCCGAATTAAGCACCAAAATCAATGGTTTATTTCTTCCAGCCAACTTCATTTGTCGTCTATAAAATGGACTTTTCAGTCATATAGAATTAGAAGAAAAGTTAAACAGATCTCTGTGTTTGGTTTTATACCTAAGGCCTGAATGTGAATCTGAATCATGTGATTGGGATTAAGTGTAAGTCTAGGTTGCTGCACAGTGGCCTTCCCAGGATCAATTTCGGATTGGGTTTCATTAATTAAAACAATAACAATAAGCAGAAACAAACCGGAATAACATGAGAAATTGAAAAACTAACTTTGTATATTATTCAATGAAATTTCTACCAATTCTGGCATCTATGGTGCAGTATCAGGAAATTGATATAATTCCATTTGAAGAAGAGGTTGGAAGAATTACAGCCTTTAAAAAACGCATAAAGGCTAAGATGAACTAGAGGTAAATTATCAAAGCAAACTTCTAATAGTAAGTTCAAGGAATCAAGGTCGTGATAGAAACTCTAAGAGAGGAGAAAATGGATTTGGAAGAGGCATGGGTCAAGGAAATAAAGACAAAAGCAAGTTCAAATGTTATAAATGTGGAAAAATCGATCACTTTTCAAAGGAATGCACCAAATGGAAGGTCTCAGAAAAAGTCAAGTAGCAAGAATCCAATCTCATCTGCAAATCCAAAATGTAGAAAGTATGTCTAAGTCTAGTATGTAAAGTCTAGTGGTCTGTATGACTGTATGTAGCTAATTGTGAAAGTCTAAATAGATGTGTTGCTTGGGAAAGGACCCATAGGTTCAAATTAGGGCTATATACCAAATCGTGTATGCATTTCAGAATGTATGTAACAAAGTTCACAAATTCAATCAAGCATTATCAATTCTTTGTGTGTTGTTCCTTTAAAATACTAATTTGTGATAGATTTATCATCACCATTCAAATTTTATCTAAGTGGATTAGTGCTTATTCAGAATCAAATATACAAAAATCTAAAATCTTACCTTTTGCTTCTTTGCAGGTGGTTGTGCGTCACTATACGAGAAGTCAAAAAGATACAATATTGCTATAACACATGTCAAGAACAACTAGATTCTCCATTGGTATGTTTAAGTGTATCGACATTAATGGGAACCCATGCATACATAACCATCTTAACTCGGCCGGAAAACTTTGAAAACATTCATCTAGTTGTACATAATTGAGTTGTAGTAGAAGCAGATTATGCATGTTACTTAAGGAGTTTGTGTTTAGCTCAAGTGATCCGGTGAACTTCTTTTCATCAAGAATTCTCATGTCAAGGGAAAGGCCGAGAAGATTTTCTTTATCCTACAAAGAAAGGGATTGGAAACAAAATTATAAATGTTATATACATGTATATATGCAACTAAAAATACTTTAAAACGTTCATAAGTACTTAAAAACTCATGTTGTCTTACTTTTTTGTTTTTCATCACTTTGAAACACTCCTCATGATGCCACAATCTACTACGCTTCCATGGCTTTTCAGGATATTCTTGACGCACTAGATCTCTGCCCATCTCATGAATCAATGAATGCATCATCAACCTGTTTCCTGATTCGATACTAATAAGGCATCTGTTAATGAGATTCCTCATCCCGTAGTTGTGTTTATACCGCATGCTTCTAGTATTGTTTTAGTCAAATCTCTATCAATGCCAACAAAAAAACAAGCAATATGCTTAAACAATTCCTTATCATTTCGGGATGACAAAGAGTCAAAGCTCATCCGCAAGACCTTTTGTATGTCGGAATGTGGTTCTTTGTTTAGCACTTTTATGCAATCTTCCCAATATGTTATATCTTCCTTTTGTAGAGACCTGCCAAGAACTTGAAGAGCCAATGGATGCCCGTCACAATATTCCGCAAGCTCTTTTGAGACATCTTCATAACCTTCTTTAGGTGTATGACTATTAAATGCATGTATGCATAAAAGCTTTAGTGAGTTAAATTTACGTAACCCATTAAGTCTGATCTCTTTGTGATTGGGTTGAATTTGTTGGTTGAATAATGCACACTTTTTTGTGAAAGAAGCATCCTTGGTTGTAACTATGATTTTGCTACCCGGATATAAACCTTTGTTTCCAAGTAAAACATCCAACTGTTTGAGACTGCCGATATCATCCAACACTATAAACACCTTTTTAGAGACATCATTAACTTCTAGTGGGCTGTTTTTTGAAATGACTTTGTGAAGTCGCTTTTGTAAATCACGCAATTCGTTAAATTGGTCAGTGCATTTTGTATTAATACCTTCAATAAAACTACTTTTAATGGAATTTAGAAGAGCATAACTGGAAAACATATTAGCCAAAGATGTTTTCCCAATCCCACCAATGCCTACAATTGTGAGAATGTCACCTGTATGACAAGATCCATCTGACAACCATGAAGTAATGTCATTGATGTAATAGTCCACCCCGATAAGGAGTGATGGGGTATCACATAAGGGTACAACTAATCTATGACGAATGTCCGCAACAACTTCTTCAATAAACTCAGTTTCTTTCCTGAAAATGGATTTAAACGAGAAAATGTTTGAAAATTCAAAATGCAAACGCAGTAATAACATATTTAGTTGTATAATGCATTACATGTCTTTCTATTTTAAATCAGCAACTTGTATGTGTCAGTGCACTCTGCATACTGCCTTTTAACTATTGTTCTTACGCTATGCCTTACTATTTTATTTTATTTTTTTGTCATTTTCGTAACTAATTCTTTTTAGATCTTCGCTTATTAAAAAAACATTTAACATTTTATTGATCCAAACTCATGTAATATTAAATTTTCTAACCTCACAATAAATATAAAACAAAAAAAAATTGTTATATGTGTCATACACTAGTTCCTAATGAATTTTTTAATTAAATGAAGCTCTAAATAGGAGTTATATTTTCATCCAGAGCAGAATAGGTCAAAATCATTCACTTTTAGAAAAACTACACCCTTCAAGACCACCGTCTTAATCATGTCCTACAATGGTTGATTCTGATTCTGCCTCTGCTCCTTATCCAAACGTACATTTTCTCTTTAATATATATTTTCATTCTTATTTACATGATTAAAATTGTTGTTTCTCATATATAGTACGTTAATTTTTATGTTACATCTTAACACACGCTTTGTCATTTCATATTACATTTGTCTATACCGGGAAGCTCCGAGATATAACCTAGTAATAATAACAACTCTCTTATTTAATTTTTAGCTTACTAGTTTATCTCCGAAAGCGTCCGGGATAGACAAATCTAATATAAAGTAACAAAATGCGCGTGCTATCAAAGGAACATGCCGTTTTTCAGATTTTTTTTTTGTAAATGATCAACACTGGTCTCTGTATAACTGTTACTTTCTCAATAACACTCTAAAGTTACGATGTGAAACAGAAAAAAAAAACAAATTGGTATCAAATGACATGTCATGATGAAGATGATGGTATGTGATTCTGATGCATAAAGAAAGCATATGTTAATGATTGACAAACCTGTTCAATTTTCACTAAATAAAATAATCAATATGTAAGTAGTAAAGATCCATTTTATAAATAAATAAACATGATCTAACTACTATCAACTAAAAAGATTGTAGGATAGTAACTTTTCATGTCTTTAGACTATTTTCTCTACATCAAGAAAATTTGAAGTAAAAAAATACCTGAAAAAAAAAAGCAAAAGATGAAGAAAAAGACTTTTTTTTTTTTGAAAAAACTATTCTGATTTTTTTTATTATAACCGATGGGATCGTCCATTACATAATTTAAGTATCCATTTCATTAATCACCACATAAAAAAGTCGGGTTTTTTTTGTATAGCACTATGGTACTCGTTGAAAAGATAATAAAAGACTCATTAATTTGGTGGGTTTTTTTTTCAATAAAAATGTCGTATGAAAAAGTTATTATTAGTGCACTTTGTGTATGTCCCCAGCTAGTGATTAGTCAATAATAGTCGTAGCATGATTGTATGGCGTTTTAGATATGCTCAGGCTGTATTTTAGAGTTTAGGGGTATTTTAGTCAACATTCTGGTGCCATAACGCGTATGAGGGTCTCATAACGTGCCTGTTGCACACGTATGAGACCATACGGGTCAATGTGTAGGCGTATGGCAGCAGAGACTATAAATACCCCATGCCTTATCCAATTTTGTAACACTCGAAAAACATTTGCCATTCTATCATGTGCAGCCTTTAAATGTGTGTTTGCTATCTCTAGCTTATTATCTTCATAAACACCTGTAACGACTAACCGGATCATCAATTCTGCCCTCAATCCGTTACGCGCGTGATACTAGTTCTCAATCCTATAGTTATTAATGTTCAAAAATGATGGAAAAGTGCATGTGTCATGCACATAAGAATACTTTTTTAGAGAAATTAGGGGGATGACCATATTATCATGTGTCCCACCCTTTTCTTATATATATATATAGATATAATGTTACCTTCATTTTAATTAATGACATGTGTTGCTCTCTAATTCAATTTTTGAATAATATATTATTAAGTTATAAGTATCTGATATTTAACCTTATTACTACCTTACTTTTAATAAATAATTTCAATTAATAATCTAATTAATATATCCTTAAATATCTATACATACTAATAAACAAAAGTCCATAGGTACACTTGTCATTCCCTCATGCAAAGTTCAATTTTATTTACATCCATCACGTGGCAAAACCATGTAATTTTTAACAATTTTCTTTTTTTTAAAAAAAAACAAAAATCATTCATTAAATGAGGAATGTTACTTTTAGTAATCATTAAATTTGTTAATTTTAAAATTTTTTTATATATTTATTACGGAGTAATGGTTAATTTTCGGCATATTATTTATTGTCTTCACAAATTAAGGAACTTAATTAATTTTCCATTATTTTTTTTGAATCTGACAAGAATAATATTGTATAGATTTTATCCTTGGATAACAATTTAAATTTAATAATATGTCTACTTTCATATTTTGGAGTCAGATTCTTTAATTCTCTAATTTTCATTGATGTTTTAAACCTGTTGAAAATATAATGTATTATAATTAATAATTAAAATAATTGTTTTAAATTCAAATTTTGATTTTTTTTTAATATTAACGAAAATTTAAAAATAAAATTATGAATATTAAAACTTGAAGTTAAATACTTAAATAAACATTTAGTATTCGAATATTTTTAGAGTTTAACATAAATGTATAATTTCAAATTGTAGTATTTAAATTTTAAATTTGACTTATAACTAATTTGAGAAATTTATAACCAAAATTATTAATTGTTATATTTTAAATATAATAGTAAATCTTTAATTTAAAGATAATAATTAGGTGTAGTGGTGTAGTGGTTTATGCTGATATAAATGAAGATACTGCAAGTCTTTCTGAATGGTTAACCCCAACTGAAGACTTAGTATCTCATGAAGATCTGGTGGCTGAAGTGAAAGTTCCTCACGAATCTCATCCCGTGTTGATTATGGCACCCAACAAAGTAGAGGGTGGAGGTTCAAAGATGAAGAAGATCAAGGTGAGCCGGGAGGATATTGGGCAATTTACTGTAAAAATGGCCCCGCAACAAAAATCACCCAATTCTCATGCCAATTGGGAATCGATTGTGGATTTGGCATGTAGACTACCGAGTGCATGTAGGAAACTCGGTAGGAAAATGTGGGATAAAACTTTCATGCACATATTGATGGACAAGTGGAAGGAGAAGGAATAGATTGGGGAACAGAAAGTGAACTACCGAGCATATGTCTTTAGGTATCATTTGAGTGTTGTGAAGCCAACAAAAAAAAAATTTAGTCCCCATTTGATTATTGAATCATGAATGTTGATCTTAGTCATGGTCATAACTCTTTAAGTTCCTCGATGTGTTTTTCCTAATGGTTGTTTTTTTAAGAAAAGGATAAAATGCCTAGTCAGAAAAGACGAGTAAAGTTTAACATTTTTTACACATCGGTAACCCATCTCCCCTTTCATTTGATAGTGAGATCTTGAGCCTTACTCCCCATAAATAAATTATACATCAAAATAATCATTTGATTAAAAGTAGGCCTACACATTACTTGTTTGAGAATTTGACAGATTTGATGTGTGCTAACATCATAAGAGTACTAGGTGCATGGATGATAAAGGCATTTAGGATTCCATTGTGTATTCCCCTTCCATTGTGTTTCTTCCATACTTATATCCATTAGTCACCCATGTTAAGCCCAATTATGTTTTCGTTTGTGAACCCTATATTGTATGTTAAGCAAACCAATTGTAAAAAAAAAAAAAAAAAAAAAAAAAAAAAAAAACTAGCCTCGATATAAGGAGCTAGAAGAAATTAGGGGTTCAAATTAAAAATGTGCCAATACCGAGAATTACTAAGAACATGAAGAAGGGCACGAAAGAAACCCATAATTTTATTGTTCTTAAAAGGTGAAATAATCAATTGGTTTGCCGTTGTTTTTGTTTTGAGCCACTATTTTGCCTAAAAATTCCCTACCATTACCTAAGCCCAAAACCATAAGTCCTTTAGATGTGTACCCACTCGAGTGTGAAGCATGATTGAATGTCAAACATATTAAAACAAGCATGTATCTCGGTCATTGAGCGATTTGTGTAACCTTGAAACCGAGAAGAGTGATCCATTGTGAGGGGTATGCAAAAGTGTGAACCTGGATCTTGATTGGATTTGATTAGGTATATTCTTGTTTTATAAAAATTGAGCATCATGTGAACCATTGGAATGTAAATCTACTGAGAGGCGTAAGTCTTGTGAGTTAGGGTATGCTTAGGGACCGCGCATTTGAGAATCGACAAAGAATGTGGGATGATTAGTTTTATTTAGTTGGGTTGCAATAAACAAATTTACTTGAGGAAAAACAAAGCTCAAGTGTGGGGATGTGATGGGTTGGTAAAAGTACGAGTGTTAACGAAGCTAAATTGATTGATTAATACATAAATGAATATGGAACAACACTACTTTGATGTGTCTTATGATTTTCAAGTAATAACACAAAAAGAGTGCAAATCAGGAGCTTTGGATCATCTCGGAAGCACAAGGAGAGAGCAACTGAGCAAGAAAGCTGAAACAGGTGTCCCGGGACGAACTGGCGTCGCCTGCGCCACTTCTGGCGTGGCCGACCCCACTCGCGTAGAAGAATGGTGCCAAGGTGCCGTAGGACAACGAGATTCCTTGTAGCCAAAATTGGTCTGGTGTCGCCTACTATAAACACTGCATCGCCGACGCCACTCGCGTAGGCGACGCTAGAAACTCGCTTCGGCTACAGCACTTCCGTCAACATCCAATTTTAATGTTTTTAATGCGTATCAAAATGGGAGTTTCGTAATTTTTGGTTTTAAAACACTTTGAAGGCTCATGATTAGGTATCTCTTTCACTACTAACCCATCCTATCAATCCAAATAATTCCATACAATTGAAGATCATCAAATCATTCTATTATTCAAGATTTCAAGATTCAAGACCCGCTTATTGAAGAATCAAGCTCCATGGCCATGAGTGGCTAGTCTCTTTGTACCATGCTTAGGACGTAAACAATTGAAGTTCTAGGGTTTAAACATTGGGGTATTTTCTTTAAACTTTTGATTGTGTGTTTGAAACCATTGTGTTAGATTGTGATTAATCTTATGTTGAAGCCATTTTAGTTTAATTGATCTTGTGCCAATTTCTAATGTCATGAACATGGTTTCTTGCTCTAAAACAAACATAGGGTTGTATGTTCTAGTGTAATGAAGTGTAGTTTAGTCCATTGTTGAATGTTGATAAAACTTGGCACCTAAGCCTATTGAACAATCACCCCATTAACACCAATTGCATCATATTAATTGATTGATCCCATTTGTGATAACCTTAGGCTTCATTGTTGAACCCTAGGTGTGATCTTTTTAATCATTTGCTTACAATCTAATTTGTTTTCTACCATTTTATTATAAATCAATTACAAGTTTTGTG
>JAUTDX010006141.1:0-25077 GCA_030844895.1 Ambrosia x helenae
GATGGATGAACATCCCATCTTCCTTCTGACCAACTTGTAGACCTAGAAATAATTTTAACTCCCATTTTCTCTCATCTCGAACTTCTTCTTCATGACTTTTCAATATTCCTTACACATATCGTCATTTGGTGACTGAAGATGATATCATCAACGTACACGTAAACTAGTAGAAAATTATCACCCTTCATTCGAATGAGCAATGTACTATCGATTTTTCCTCACTTAAAGTCATTTTTTAAGAGATAGGTCGATAGTGTCTCGTCCAAGCCTTAAGTGCCTGATGTAACCCATAAAGTGCCTTATCATGTTGTAGACACGATTTGGATATTATGGAGCTGGAAACCCTGGCGTTGAGAGACATACACCAGCTTTTGGACCTTACCATACAGAAAGGCGCTTTAAACATCTAACTGATACACTTTGAATCCTTTTGAAGCTTCAAAAGCTAGAAATAGCCTAATAGCCTCTAGCCTTGCTATTGGTGCAAACACTTTATTGAAGTCTATCCCTCTTGTTGGTTAAACCCTTTCGTGACCAACCTTGCTTTATTCCTGACCCCTACACCATTGTCATCCTTTTTGTTTATGAAAATCTAGTTAGTGCCAATTTCCTGCGTACCCTTAGGGAGATCGACCAATTCCCAGACTTTGAGCTTCCTAAAATTGAGCGAGTTCCTCTGCATTGCTTCAATCCATGCACTGTCACGAAGAGCCATTTGATAAGTCTTTGGCTCAACTTGAGAATGAAGCATTTAAGCACTTGTTAATCACTTCGGATCTCTAATTCTCGCATACAAACATGTTAGCATTGCAAAACCTATTCTTGTCTGAACACCTGCATTAGGATCTCTCAGAATAAAGTCAACTGGATGATCCTTATTTGAACATGTTATGACAGTGTGACTAACCAATAAGTTATCCTCTATTTGGAATTTATTTCCCTTGTAGCCTCTTCATCAAAACAAGTCTCTATTGCGAATGAATTCGTAAAAGTTTCATCTTCAGTTTCTTTAGCTTTATCCTTGGAAGAAGAACTATTGTATCAAGTAGTGCCTTAATTTGCATCTGAAATTTCCTTTGCTGCAAATATTGGAATAATTGATCTTGGTCTGACTGTGAAATCATCATCATCTTCAATTATTATTTCTTCATCACCTGGGGGATCTGCATTAAAGGTATGAGGAACATTAAAGGACTTAAAAACATCATAATCGAACATACAACTGGGTTCCCATAGACTTTCCATAGGTGTGTAACTGGTTATTTCAATATTAAAAACAATTTCAACAACACACTTTGTTTTATTAAAACACGTTTGTTGGGTGAACCGGGAACATAAAAAAGGAAAAATCCCTCATCAGCCACCTCACCAAGTTTAGGTTGGATTTTAATTTTAAGGATAGTGCATGGCATCCTGACGGTTTCAAAATCTTTGATATTTGGTTTTTGACCATTCAAGAGTGCATAACACGTTTTATCGTGTTTCTTGACAGTCAAAACCATATTCAAAACATAACAAGTTGTATGCATGACCCCCCCCCCTTAAAAGTAGATGAGAGCTTTAAATCAGCCCGCGTAGTCCGTGCTGCTTCTATTAAGGTCTGATTCTTCCTTTCTGCATCTCAATTCTACTATGGCTTATATGGTTCACTAAATTGATATTTGATTCCTTCGCGAATACAAAAGATTGAGAAAGTGTTATTCTCTTGATTTTGGTTTTGAATAAATTCTCTGCTTGAGTGCTGAAATTGACCAAGATTTCTGATCTTGTTTCATCTTTCGTACCAAAGAAAAAACACCTAAGAAAATCCAGAAAAATCATCAGTAATTACTAGACAATAGAATTTCCACTAAAGCTCCTCGCGTTCACATGACCAAAGAGATCCATATGAATACGTTTGAAAAAAGAGCAGAGATAAAGTTAAGAGCTTTTGTCTTATGAGGCTTCTTGTGTTGCTTTTCGTTTTTGGAAGGGACACATTTTTCATCTAGACCAAAGCTATTTAATGGAGCACCTACAACTAAACCATTTTTGATGGTGTAATTCATCTTTGTGATGTGAATATGTCCCATCCTCTTATGCCATAACATTGAATCTGATGCAGATACCTTTTGAAAGTGACATGATATACATTTCGTTTCTTCTGGAGTCCTCATTAATATCCACTAAACTGGATTAACAACTCCTGGTTTCAACACAAACGCCTCAAACTTTGTGATGTGAACTAAATATCCTTTGTTGCAGATTTGAGACACGCTCGTAAGATTGTGCTTCAACTCCTCAATATAGTTAACTCCATCTAGGATGACTTGCTATTTGTGACCTTCTGAAGAAACAACTATGAACAATAGTGGATAGTTACCTCAATAAAGACGACTATGGTGTTGAACTCGTGTTTTGCTGCCGGTATAATCCTTGGCACACACTGGTGGCTCCAACCGAACCTGAAAGAATAAACAGAAAGGGGCCTTGTGGAAGGAGGAGACCGCCTCAAAGTCCCAAGCACTCGTAATGGCAAAGACAAAAATGGTGTTTGGCTGGGTTATTGAAAAGTATGCAATATTAAGTTATGCAGGATGTGTCCGATATATCATCCTTACACAAGGAGGAGGGTCCTCCTTTATATAGAACATGTGGGCCAAACATCATTAACCCATAACCTCGACGATGGGCTTGGGCCCGGGTTATGGGCTTGCCTCTTTTCGGCCCAATAGTTAGTATTGGACCAGATAACTTAGGATGAAACTGGACGTAATGAATGCTAAGGAGAGAGAAAAGCGGTACCACCCTCCCATTAGTCCACATGGCACGATGTGGTTGGCTGTAGGTGCTTCTTTTTCTTCTTGGAGTCAGTTACATATTCTAGAAGGCGTATGACGTGACGTCTGGCATAAAGCTGAAAAGATGGTCAATGCAGCAAAGTGGGAGCAAGGGGGCTGCATCTGTCGTGTTAATGGTCACGGTTATTGGACCAGCGCAGAGCCACATGCGATGTGAGTGATCCCCCGGGCAGCTTCTACGGAAACTTGTTTGAGATCTTTGCGCATGTGATTGATCCTGCGCAGGGGCGCTCCGCGGTGTACGAAAACCCATGTCTTCTTAGTGCTGTAGGTTTAGTTGCGCATGACTATGTATCCTTTTTTGAGCTATGTTGTGGGGTAGGGTGTATTTCCGTGTGAAGATTTGGTAACCTATCCCTCCAAGTCCCCCCAGTCCAGTACGTCTCCTGGTCTTGCGGGGAGGGAGGCGGGGTACTGACTTAGGGCGTGTTTAGGAGCCTCTTAATGAGGCTCTGAACCCTTCAGATCTGAATGGTTCAACATTTAGGGGCTGTTTGGTTGATTAAGTGCTGAATCATTAAGAGCTCTGAATGGTTAAGAGGTCTGAAATGGTTAAGTGCTGAATCATTAAGTTGGACCTCTTAATGGTTAGCTTTCTTGTCCCACATTGGTATGAGAGTTTCATTAAGGTTCAGCCTAGTTCAGTGCTTAATGGTTCAGCAACATCTCAAGTCTTAATGATTCAGCCTTAACCATTCCATTCAGAGGCTGAAACAAATGTGCTGAATGCTAAATCATTCAGCACTGAATGGTTAAGAGCCTCATTAAGAGGCTACCAAACAGCCCCTTAGACTGCTTGTTTCAACCTAAAAAAGGCTCTGAATGGAATGGTTAAGAGCTGACCCATTCATACTTGGTGCATAGCTGAACCATTCAACACTTAATCATTCAGAGCCTCTTAACAATTCAACCAGATTGACCTTGTCCAAACTGTATTTTACCAGAGGTTACATTGCCATGTCCTATAACATATCCCTTGGCATTGTTCCCAAAGGACACAGATCCTTCTCTTTGACTGATAAAATTGCTTATCAGGTATCTGCATCCTGTCATGTGCATTAAGCCTCCACTGTCAACATACCAAATGCTATTCAAACCTCTGGAGACCCTCTGCACCACATAGAAAATTAGTTAGATTTAGGAACCCAAGCCAATTTGGCTTTGGGTTTTCTCTTGAGAACAGGAACAGTTTGTTATGTACCATTTTCAGAAATCCATGTCTTTTTCGCAATGGATTTTTCTTTGAGAGCAATGGTGGAATCCTTTAGAGGACCACTATCAACTTTGGTCATCAATAGTTTTACCATATTCATGAGATTTTTAATCTCAGTATTTTGTGAAGCTGCTGATGATTTAGGTCTAACTACTGAGGAAGAATTTTGAGAAAAAGGCTTTTGTTGAGATTTAGTCTTTTTCTGAGAAAAGGTATTGCTTGGTTTTTGTTTGTTGGGATAAAAAGTTGCTTCAAAATCTTGCTTGATTTGTTTTCCCACAACCAGTTGTAAAAGTTTCTTGTTATACTGATTTCCTTTTTTGTATCTACAAAATTCTGTTTTGTGGTTAAACAGACCACAAATTTCACATTCTTTTGCCTTCTCCTTCCTTTTAAATTCATCATAAGATGTGGAAGGCAAATTACTGACAGTTTTGGTGTGTTGAGTTAGTCATCAGTAGTTTTCAGGTTCTCAACTCCTGATGTAGATGAAAATACTGATGGCTTAATGTCAGCAATTTTAACTTCTGTAGAACTTCCTTTTTTAACTTTAAGAAAGTTCTGATGAAAAGATGTGCAATCTTTTATATCAGAAGTTTGATTTTGAACTATTCTACTCCTATCATCAGCAGTTTTTGGGAGTAAAATCAGTTGGTGTTTGAGTATGGTTGTACCCTATGCCAAACTTAACATTTGATGCAGTCTGTTTGTTAAGCAGCATTTGGTAACCTCTACATGACTCAACCCAATTTTCACAATCAACCTTGGTGTCAGCAAGCTCTTTTCTGACATTTCCTAGGTCTTCTTTCATGATTTTTAATTTGTGCTTGGGTTTCAATAGCATTATTTGTTAATTTAGAAATTTCTTTTGATTTTGCAGCAAGTTTTCTTTCTAAATCACATTTTATTTGAGTATATTTTCTCTTAGAGTCATTGGCTTTGCCTTGTAGATGCACATTGGTCTCTCTTATGAGAGCAAAAGATTCTTTGCAAGAAGTTGAGCAAAGCCATTAAGGCAGATTTAGAAGTGCATCCCTCAAAAGCCATTAAGGTAAAATTCTTTCTGCCATTGTTAGGTTCTCCCCAGTTGATGTCATAGACTTTGTTGTCTGCATATGGAATACATTCAGATGTATCAAATGGAAGACTTCTCCAGTGAACATACCCTAAAGTGAAAAGACTTTGTTGAGAGGGTTGTTGAGTTTGTGGAGGTTGTTGATCAGCTGGAATGGAAAGGCATCTTGTACATATTATATTTGCAGCACATATTGGATTTGTGGAGCTTGTGCCTGTACAAAACGTGCACTTCCCTGTGTTCCATTATTCCTATTATAACTGGAGTTAGACTGATTTCCAGACTGTGGTTGATTAAAGCTAGAGCTTCTACACTCTCTAGCAAAGTGTCCCAACTTCTGACACTTGTGACATCTCAGTTTAGATTTGTCAAAACCAACTTTTGTTGAATTGTTCAGTCCTGGAAATTTCCTTCTGACCTTTTACCTCAAATTTATTAGTTTTTATGCTTAACATGGCCAGATGGTGTAGTATGTCCATTTCTTATAAGTCATCACTACTGAAATTTTTTAAGTCATCCATTATAAAACACATGTTATCAGTAGTTTGACTATTTTCTTCATTGTCATAAGCTGGATATGACCTTTCTGATGAGAACCCCAGCAGTTATGTCAATGTGATCAAAAGATCCAAAATCATTTGAACAAGAAGGTGAGTCTTGTCCTAAAAGTGTTGTACTACCTGGAACATAGTCATCAGCTGTTTTTGCCAGAATTTTGTAACTTTTTCTTTTGATTGATTTCTCCTTCAAAAGTCAACAATCTCCCATGTAGTTTTGTAAGAGTGAGGGAGTTAAAATCTGGTCCAGATCTGAGAACTATTGAATAAGTTTCCCATTTTTCTGGTAAAGACCTTAAGAATCTATGAAGCATAGATACATTTGTATAGGTCTGACCATTTAACTTTAACTCAGAGATTAATGAGGAGAATATTTCAAATTGTTGTGTCAAAGTTTCCCCCATTAATGTGAGTAAATGTTTCATATTGTTGAGCATGAATTTCTCTGGTGTTGGCAATCAACTCTTCAGTTCCTCCAAACTGCTCTTTTAGGCAGTCCCAAAGCTCTTTGGCACTTTCACAATGTAAAAGTCCAGAGTAGATTTCATTTGGGAAAGCCATTGCCAACATAGAGAATGCCTTAGCATCAATCTCAAGTTTTAGGAAATCTTCATCAGTGTAGTCTTTTGGTTCTTTTGTATTTCTTCCTTAGTTAGAAGATTTATGTTTACTGGTTTATGGGGTCCATACATGACAGATCTCCAACAGCCAGTGTTTGTCTGTGACAAAGTATGTGCCAATCTCCTTTGCTAGATATTATATTCATTTCTGACAAGCATATGAGGTTTATTGGCAGATCCAGTATTATGAGGATCCATTTTTGAGATTTTGATTTGTCAAGATTTTATCAAAGTGATGGATGCCTTTTTTTTAAAAAAAAAAGTGAACTTGTATCATTTATTGAATATCAATAAGAGCCTGTGTCTGATTCTCAATTTGTTAGATTGATATTTGATCAGATAAACCAGTGCTCTGATACCAATTGTTGGATCAGTTTCTCTATTAAACAATTCTTATTCATGAACACTTATGTGTTGAAAGTTTATCAAAGCAGTTTTCATAGCAGAATAAGTAAAGTGTTCAAGGTAAAGTATTACTTTTTAAGAGGAGTTATTACTCCCCTCAATCAATGAACTAAGTAGTAAAGATGAGAATTAATAACAGTAAATGAATATACCAGTAAATGCAGAAAGATTCTCAGATATATATTGAAATGGTTAACTACTGAAAGTGTTGAAGGAAGTGTTAAAGTCTTAGATGATTGTCTAAAATAGTTGGATTAACCCATCTATTTATAGACGGACAATTACATACAAGCAAAGTAATCAAAAGATTATAATAATGTAAGATAATACTACAACAGTTGTAGTATTGAAACTTGAACAAAGACTTTAAGAAAACTAATATAATACTAAACTGCTGAGATTAAGGGCAGTGGAAAGCTTTAATCAAAGTGCTGATGAGTGACAAACTTCTGATGAGTAATCTTCAGGAGTTTGTCTCCGGCAGTTGTTCTTCAGATGTCTGTTTGGTTCATCTTCAGAACTTCTATTTATTTACTATTTAGGACTTTGGTAATCTTTTACTTCAGCAGTTTCACGAAATGTTAAGAGGATATAAGACTAAGGTTTATACTGCCTTGTCAATCCTCTTTGACTCTACAATTAATATCTTGCAAATAAAATGGTTAGCAATATATAAAGTGATTACCAAACCATCGTGATGTGGATCTAAGATATTTTCTCGATCACTTCTTTGAAGCTGATCACCCTTGCATTTGTTAGCATGGTGGTCTTTGTTGGTCTCTCCCTCCTTCTCGGATTTGGTTTCCCTAGCATGTCTTTTTTCTGCTGAGTAGGATGTACCACATATATCCGAGCCACCAGAGATGAAGTTAAGAATGCCAACATCTCTAGGAGGAGAGGCTGCTTTCTCCAGGATGGCAGTGCTATCCTGAATTTTGGCCTTCTTTTGCCTATAAGATCATTGACGTGGCCTTTGCTAAAAAGATATGTGATTTTCTTTTCTCAAGGCAATGCAATCCTTCATTACATGACCAAAGTCTTCATGGAAAGTACACCATTTTGACTTTGTGTTTTTATTTTTATTTTTATTTGTTTTTTGAAAACCCCTAGCCTCATTCAAGAAATCTTCAAGCCTTCTTCGAATCCTAAGCCATTTTCACAATCCGAGGTAATGAAAACGTGCAATCTGTATCTATTTTCATTCAAATCATAAAAATAAAACACTACTAATTTCTAATCATTTTCTACATCATCTAAGGTGATTCAATCATTGGTGGATTGTACGACTCATCAAGAACGACAACAATCATCAAAACAACGACTTCGGTGAACTCTTATTTTGGCCTATTTGTTCTTTGAATTACAATATGAATAAAACCCTAAAAACACCTAATCCTAATCTTTAAACATAAACAAGAGATTAATTGATCATCATATGTGCCATACATGCCAGATCTATCGATAAAACGCGTTATAAACACAAACCAGTAAGATAAGCTTTTAATCAGATTTAAAACATGTTTTTGTACAAGCCATAACGTGGTCATGTAAGAATCAAATGGGTAAATTCTTGATAGGTATAAGTTAACTTTTTCAATTTTACAAAATGTGTGTTGGGTTTACATCAGAATTAGGGTAATATTTTTTTTTTTTTTTGAAGATAAACATATTTTTCTCCATTGACAAAAAGAGTAAATTACATAAGGATGTTAGGTAGGCGGGCAACAAGCTGTGCCGCCACCCCTTTTTGAATAGAAAATCCCAATCTACTAAAAACAAAACCCCGCCCTTGGGGGCTGGAAAAGTTGTTGTGCACTACTTGCAGAACCCGAGCCAAAAACCGCACCGCCTCCGGTGCCAAGGAACCGAACGTGTCGAAGGCCAGGGAACGAAAACATGCTGATTATCCTCACATGTTTTAGCAAGCTTTTTCACTTTCTTGGATTCAGCTCTCATGACCGCTTGCCCGGCCACAAACCCACTATCCCGAAGCCCAGCAAGGGGGGACACCCCAGTAAGATCAACACACGCATGTTTCCCACCTTCCCAACCAAAAACTAAGACATCCGCTGGGTGAGAAAATTAACTGGCGCCTCTTTTCTTGCGGAGATCCCCGCTCTTCTAAGGATGTCCGCCAAAGAATCCCGGACAAAATCGTGTCGATATTTAAACCCTGGAAATTCCTTAAAATGTAACGCATGTTCCCCATACTTATCAAGGCATGCTTTGCGGCAGACCGAGCAATTTTCATCATCGGGGAAAATGGGTATCATCAGCCGGTATTTAAGGATTGCCATGTACTCTACTGCCGGCATCTGTTGCCCCAAGCCTTCGATAGGTAACACAATAAGGAAGTCTTGGGCGTGAGGCTTTTGTAGGCATTCCAAGACAGCCTTCTGACGGACGGACAGACGGAAATCTTCCTCCAAACTTTGTGCGATTCGGTCATAAAGAGCAATCGCTAGAGTTTTTCTGTGGCTTTTTGGGGGCGGTGTCCTTATTAAAGAAACCGCCAATATCAAAGTCAGGAAGGGACCGTTGTAAAAGGTCAATAGCACCAGAATAATCCGTGTTAACGTGAGCAACCCCACTGTTACGTAATATGTGGTCTTGCAGCCCCCAAGACTGGGATCTGGAAGCCACAAAAGCATAGGCAGACACGTCCCGAGCTGTGGAGAGGCCTAACCCACCAAGTCGAAGCGGCAAAGTCGCAACCCGCCACTAGAGGTCCCCAAAAAAGCCCCACACAGACAACAATGTCTTCTATGGCCTCCCGAAGGCCTTTGTCGAAACAGGAAACAACATTTTCCACAAAGGGAGGCTGGCAGGTACGCAAACCGAAGAGCAACTTGGCAACACCCATACATTATCTAAGCAATAGAAGCTCCCTTTGGAGATCCCGCAATCTAGTGAGGGGCCCCATGAGGTCAACAGCCCGTGCCGCCCTTTTAGCATATAGATCACCTATGAAACCGGCGTCGCGGCTGACTGCCCCACCGAGTAGTTTGACCCCCCCTCCGGTCTGCCAATGTCACTAGGAAACAGACCTGGCCGGATCTTCCCCCCATCACACGACGACCAGAAAACCTCAGTTTTTCTAATATTGCGCTCAAGCCCTAGAGATGGCCCCTCCAAGCTAATAATGTCAAGTGCTTTAGCCACCTGAACAAAATCCCTGATAATCGTCCCGTCATCTAAGTACCAAGCATGGAAGGGAAGATCGTTGTTATCCTGTACCTTTAGCACGAGGGGATGTAAAGCTAGAGCAAAGAGCAAGGGCCCCAAAGGGTCCCCTTGCTGAACCCCAGCGTAGGCCCCAATACGCTCATTCTCCACACACAACCTAGCTGGCTGAGCATATACGAACTAAACCCACGGGAAAACGGAAGGGCAGTGACAGTGAACTTCCCGTAACATAGCAGTGCGATCAATAGCGTTGAAAGCATTAGAAAAATCAACCGTAAGCATAGCAAGCAAGTCATCATCATGGAACGAATCGAGAAACCTGTTAGCACTATGAAGCATAGCCTCCAGCCCATTTGGAATTCCAACCCCAAACTGAAAGTCCTCTAAATATTTAACAACTTATTTCCCCACTTTCTTCATGGCCACCTTAAAGACCAGTCTCCTCCATATGGCCCCTAGGGCAATAAGGCGGATTCCATTGTCAGGCTTAAGCAAACGGGTGAGGGCAGCCGAAGCAATATATTTTGCGAGCACCTTGGGGCACTAACCCCCCCCCCCATCCACAGATTAACTAATTCAGAGATAGCAGCTAGCAACCCAGATGTCGTAGCTGTACCTTCGCCACCAAGGGCGTCCATCAAGTGTTGAGCCTGCAGGCCATCACCCCCACAAGATGTCCCTTTTAGGAACGATTTCACACACCGGTAAACACACTCATCTTCCACAGTTAAGGCCGGTTGGGTCAGGGTAGGGATGGGAGATTGGGAGGCGGCACAATGGGGTGCTTGTCAATAAGAGCAGCATGGTAGATTCCCCGTGGGGGCAATCCCATTGGAACACTACACTTTAACCGCTGCAGTGAAGTGACCATCACTAACCTTCCTAAGGCACTGCCTCACGTTGGGGTTGACCTCATCAGATCCCTTTGCTAACGTTGCCCTCGCAGGGAGGACCCGTCCCCCTTCATCGGAAAAAAGCAACGCAACCAAATCTGCAAAACCAGAACCATCTTTCCACATAGATAAAGCATGTCGAATGCTGTCACATTGCAAGGACTTACGGTTCCCAGACCTTCTCTCCTGCCTATAAGACGGTGTAACAACCTTGAGAGTACAACGAGGGAAAAGCAAAAGCTTGACCCAGTTTTCAACAGAACTTAGAGAGGTCACAACCTTATGAATGACCCTGTTAAAGCATGCGCAAAAGCCATACGACAACTAGGGGGGATGCTTTTAACAGTCCTAACCGGGAGAGAGAAAACCCGATCCAGGAGGGCGGCGTCACCTACCACTCCATCCCTTTCTCCTTGTTCAGGCTCCATTCCAGGGTAATCCTAACGAAATCCCTAGTTGACCCTGAACCCCAGAGAATGTGAAAACACCATCGGGATGATGGCACCCTCTACTAAAGGCGTATGTCCTCATACATCTCTCGCATAACCAATACCCAAAAGTCCGCAAGGTTTCCCTAACCCTGGAAAACAGATCAAAGTCTCTGCAAAGCACTTCCTTATAGAATTCCCTGCGCTCGTCATCCTTGAAATGGAACTGCTGAAGGTGTGAGATCCGCCTGTTGTAACCGTCAGAACCAGGCTTACTATCTTTACAACCATGGAACTCCTTAAAGGGGCACAACCACACCCCGTTAGAGCTGACAGCAGCACCTCCATCAGTGCCTTTCAAGGCAATGCGCTTCCACTTCGTTGAGCCCATATAAAACCGAAAAATATTCCCCAAAAAAACCAAAACAAGGAACCCCCGTCTCAAGATGAGTAGGAGACCGCAAACAAACCCACCGAAAAACCAAAGGAGAGGAAAGCAACTTGCAATTGCCCGCCCTCTCTGGCACCACTACAAAACACCTACACCATTATAATTATTATTATTATAATTATTATAATTATTATTATTATTATTATTATTATTATTATTATTATTATTATTTACCTACATTAAAATATTATAATCCATACCATTGTTTATTATTATTATTATTATTATTATTATTATTATTATTATTATTATTATTATTATAATAGAATTTCTTTCATTACTACAAACTTCAACACCCTTGTCCTATGGTTAAAGGGAGGAGATTCGTAGGAGGGCAGAAAGCAGGCGTAGGAGGGCAGTAGGGAGGAGACGTAGGAAGGGAGGGGCAGGAGGTGTAGGAGAGGTGTTGTGTTTAGGCGTAGGAGGTTTTGAATTCAAAAAAGAGCCGTTACGGGATCGGAAACACGACTCGGTGGCTTTATTGATCCGGGCTAATAAGAGACAGAGAGGGTGCCTGAAAGATGAGGGAAGGCCGGGAAGGTCGGGTCGGGTTAAGTTCGGGTCGTTTGGTGGAGTGACGGGGCTGTGGAGATTGTGTACGTTGGTTGGGTTGTGTCTGTGAGGGGTGTAAGGTGGGGTTGTTAGTGGGTTTAGGAAGACGGTGAAGACGGTGGTGGTTTGTGGAGGCGGAGGAGGAAGACGGCGGCGGCGGCGTTTTGTAGGGTGGGGTTGTTAGGGTGGGGTTGTTAAGACGGTGAAGATGGTGGTTTGTAGGGTGGGGTTGTTAAGACGGTGAAGATGGTGGTTTGTAGGGTGGGGTTGTTAAGACGGTGAAGACGGCGGTGGTTTGTAGGGTGGGGTTGTAATAAAATGTTTCAATCTAAGCTGGGTTTGAATCAAACATATTTTCTAGGGTTTGAATCTAAACATTACAGGGAGTTGTCGATTTAAGAAAAGAGAGTATCGAAATAATACAATCCATAAGAAAGAAAGAATTTAAAGGTGTTTTTCTTCTTTGCTTTCGTTATAGGAGGTGGGGAGTTCAAGTCCTTCCGGCACCAAAATGCTGATGGTGTGCCGGGTTTTATCGCAGTGGGCCTTCGGGCGCCGGGTTTTCCCTGAAAACTGGTATGAAATTACTGTGGACTTATGTTACTCTCGGATTACTCTTTTATCCGTAGATATATTAGAAGTGCTTAAAATTGATTTGTTGGCGGTTAAAAAAAATTAAATAAGGTGTTTTTTCTAAAGCAAATAATCATATGTGAGATACTTTGTACCTGATTATGTCACATCATAAACCCAACACATTTCCTTTTACTAGTTCACTTCACATCCTATAATAATAAAAAATAATAATAATAATAAAAAGACATGAATATATACATAAAAACTCCCGTCCAAAGACTCGTCTGTAACCACCACAACCACCACCACCACCGTACGCCACCCGTCCCCTTCATCTCCGATGACACTTCCACTCTCCAATTCCACCCTCTTCCGCCATCCCTTCACCCCTAACCCCAACCACCACCACCCTTCACTCCCCTCCCCAATCCACTCCAAATCCACCCAAAAAGACCATAATACCCTCACCACCTCTGATAACAATAACCGGTCTTTTGCAGTGGCAACTGGTGAGCTCTTTCTGGGCATAGCATCCCGATAATAAAATCCAGGAACGCGATGGATCAACGGTTGGATACAGAGGAGAAGATTAGGATGTTTGGGGAGGAATTGGAGGGTGAAGGGTTTTGGAAGAGGTTTAGGAATAGGAGGAAGAAGGAGGAAGAGGTTGTGGAGGTTGTGGAGGAAGGAGAGGTGGTTTGGGAGCAGAGGTTGAAGGATGTGGAGGCGGAGAGAAGGCGAATGGCGGTTACGAGCCCCGGGTTTTTTTTTCGGCTGCCGGTTGTTGTTTCCGTATCATCTTGGTGTTGCTAAGTTTTTGATTCAGAATGGCTATATTAAGGTATGTTTTAGTTTTAATTTGATTAGATTTGTTGATATGTAACATTAATGTAAGTTGGATTTCGTAGGAACTTTAACGATATAGGACCATTTGGAAAGAAAATTTAGAGTTGAAAGAGATTTGGTATATTACGCATTCGTGAATCCCACTTTGTTGGTCATGGATAAGAGAAATTTTGGACTCCTAATGAATGCGTGACCTCCGCGCCTTTTGGGCATATTGGTTGTGTATAATTAAGTGTATTTGGGTGGGAGCAATCCTATCCTAGAATGAGTGATCTCCTGGAAAGTCTCTGCTCGGGTAACCAACAATTAAGTCTTGCGCAAAATGGATTGTATTTGTTGGTATGAGTGAGCACTTGGGCAACCAAAAACGGATATTTGAGTTATTTGTGAGCAAAACAGACTGTATTGGTTGGTATGAGGGGCTAGATCTCTTGGAAATGTGGAATACTTGCAAGATATGATTAATTTTGTGGCTTAAGGATAAGATTCACTCTTTGTCGTCATAATATAATTGAGCATACAATATGCTCACTCAAAATTTATTAACGATAAGCTCATTGACATTCAATATGCTCACTCAAAGTCATTAACCATAAGGTTGTGGACTCAAGTCTGAGTGGAGACTTGAACGGTGTTTGTGTATTTGGGCGTAATTAAAAGCAAATTAAATTATACGCTACTTTATAGCCTTCTATAATTAGGAAATCTGGTATTGTTATTAAAGCTGACGTTAATCTTTTTCTGTCCAATTAATCAGGATACAACGCCCTTGGCTGGTTCATCAGCTGGTGCCATAGTATGTGCAGTAGTTGCATCAGGAGCAAGCATGGAGGAGGCTTTAGAAGCTACAAAAGTTTTGGCTCAAGATTGCCGAAGTAGAGGGACTGCCTTTCGTCTTGGGTATATTTCTCAGTTTTGTGTTTCTAACTTTTAAAGGTGGCAAACAAACAGGTCGGGTGGGTTGGATAATGGGTCAAAACAAGTAATTTCTACGTGTAAGCAAAACGGGAGAGCATATATATTGAACCTTGTATATAAATAATACTTTCTTTCATGGTCAAGGCTGTTCTCAGAGACGTTCTTGAAGATTTTTTGCCAGATGATGCTCATATAAGATCTAATGGAGGGTCAGAGGTGAGCATATGTTTTTCCTTCAAGAGAATGCAAATTGTTAACAGAGTTTTTTTTTTCCTAATGCTAGTTATGATGACCTTGTGTTAATTATATAACGAATATAGTTGCCGTAACACAAATTCTTTGGAGGCCTAGAGGTTTACTGGTTGATCAATTCGATTCCAGGAGGACCTCATTAATGCAGTAATTACGTCTTCATTCATCCCCGGGTAATATTCTTTACAATCAAATCTACCGGTCTTTACTTTTTATAACATCATAGATACTAAAAAAAAATCTTATCTTGTGTAGATATCTTGCTCCAAGACCAGCAATCTTGTTCAGAAACCGACTCTGTGTAGATGGTGGTTTGACTTTGTTTATGCCACCAACATCGGCTGCTCGAACGGTAAACTTGATTTGTTTTTCTTTAATGTCAGAATCTTTTTTAATTGTTCTTTTACTAATAAAAATATATCAGTAACTACAGGTCCGTGTTTGTGCTTTCCTGCGGAGCGTTTGGGATTGGAAGACATTGGGATCAGCCCCGATTGTAATCCTGTAAACCGGGCCAGCCTAGAGAGGTAAATAATTCTTTTTAACATTATTATAATATTAAAACCATAACCTGGTGGTCTAGTGGTATGGTGTTTTGACCCTACGAAAGTGTTGTAAGTTCAAATCCTTGTGGTATATAGGTTAAAAAAAATTGTTAAAAAGTTGTTATATTGTTTTTATAATCATAATAACATATAAATTATTATTAATACAGCTTTTCAATTGGGCATTGGAGCCCGCAGCCGATACTATTCTTGATAACCTCTATGAGCTTGGATACATGGATGCAGCTGTCTGGGCTGCATCAAATCCAGTTGAGGATTTGGTTTCAGGAAGACAACCCGGCAGTAGGTCATGATTCGGTCAAACATAATAAGGTACCAGATCAAGAGTATTAAAAATGCCTTCTGCATATAAATGTACTTGACACTTCGATTCAAAACAACCAACGTATTTGTGAAAATTGCAAAAAATGCCATTTTGGTTAACAAAAATTTAGCAGAATCGACATCTAAGTTTTCAACTATGTTTTTTTTTTTTTTTTGGCTTTTTTCTTGTGTTCAAATGTTTTTGTGTTTGGCATTTTTGCAACTATGTTGGTTTTGTTGAAATTAGAGTGTCAATTACGATGGCTTGAAATGCCGATTAAGTTAACCATAGATGTATTTGGTAAACAACTACAATGTATAAAATATTCTTCAATTTGAACTGATCAGACAATGTATAATCTATATCATTAAATCAAATACCGCAAAATTGAAATGTTTTTTAGTCTTCGAATCACTCCCAAGAAATGGAGTCGTTTTGGGCCCCTTTCTGGTCGTTTTGGCTACATAAATGTCGAGTAAAGTGTATTACCAAGTACCAACTTTAGCTATGTGCTCTGGCAGTTTAGGATATTTATTGATTACTGTAAACATGTTTAAAATGATGTAAAAATAGATTTTGAAGGTTAGAATACTGAATTTAAACCATTTTATTTTATTTTTCTAAACTTAAATTAAACTATTTTCTAAATTGCAAAACCCAATCTACTAAACTTAGATTCAAGTATTAAATGATCAGATTCATTTACATTATTATTTTTATATTTTGATGAAATTGCATGATACCATTTACCTAGCAAACATGTTTAAAAGTAAAAGTTTTTGAGTTTACTACTTCAGCATATTCAGTAATTTTAAGCATATATGATTAGTTACTAGTTACTAGCTGATAACAGAAGCAAATATCTAAAGTTTCCACTTTTACCTAACAGAAGCAAAATGCAGGAAAACATTCAACTTTTACCTAGCAACACTGGATTTCTTACCAAATTTCACTTTTTTAACTTACAAATGCAATAAAGTTTCACCTTTTTGTCTTCTAGTATATATTAGTATGAATAACCAGAGTCCAACGGGTTATTCATAGCAGTGTCTCGGCGCCACGAGGGCATGGGTTCGTTTTTTAGTAGGTTAGGTTTTGCCATTCAGAAGGGGTTGGCGCGCAGCTTGTTGCCCGCCTGCCCGCTATGTTGATGTAATTTTTCACGGTTATGTGTTTATAAAAACTGTATCTAATGGAATATAAAAACTCTATAATACTTTAGAACTAATCTAATTTATGCCGGAAAGGTTTAAGATAGTGAAATTGATGTTTTGCCCGCTACATAATCACTACACTGAGGCTCTTTAACATGCGCCTTTGAGCTAAATGTTTTCGCTTTGATGTTTAGCTTGAAACAATATGGACGCGAAAGATAAAAACAAAAAATTAAAAGGCCTACATTAATTATTGTTTTGGTGCTTGTAAGATCTTCTATATCTGATATTCTGATTTAATCTTGTGTTTCTGATTCACTCTCTATTTTCATTTACAATAATAGATGAAAATTATATGTATATTGTGTTTGTGTTGCATTTTGCTATTTTTATCTTATTTTGTTCTCCAAGATTTTGCTGTTCCCTTGTTCTTCATTTTCTGTGCCTCCAAAACAGCAGCAGCTGCTACTCTTTTTTTTCCGGTGGTTTGCAGCCGAACAACCAGCCCTTGTTCTTCATTTGCTGTTCCCTTGTTCTTTATTTTTTTTTGCCCAAAATACTTAAAAACATGTATTTTTTTTATGGTTATTTTTTTCAAAAAAAAAACAATTGTTTTTTACATGGGTTTTCAAAGGTTTTCTCAACTCAAGTGGGTTTCCAAAATATCATTTCTCTATCTATACTATATTATAAATGCACGAGGGAGGGGTAGTTTAACATACCCAAAAGTTAAGAACTTATTTTTCATTAATAACCTTGAAATGAGGGTAAAATAGTCATTTATACATTATTTACATTTTAATACCCTATCTTTGTTACACTTTAATCCCTTAACTTTACATAACCTTTGTTTATTTAATTATAGTTAACCTTCGTTTCCTTATTTTAATCAAACTATCACCTATAATTTTTAAATAGTCATATTATTTCATACATTGATACTTTTATAAAAAAAAATTACATCATAATAATGAGCATTTTATTATCTTTAATTTGAGTATATTGTATTGCTATTTTTTTTTATTTTAAAAATATTTATGTGTCACGTGATTAACAATATCTAGGAGAGAGCAATAACTAAACCATTCATCGCAGCCAAAAAAACAAATAAAACTAAACCAAAATCTATTGAAAACTGAAAACATCTTACTTAATTTTAAAATCGGTTATCATTTTATTTTTGTACCCGTAGTTAAACCAAAATTAGTTAAACTGAAATGGACTCATTCATATATTCATAACAACGTGCCCGCACGATATGGTAGGAACACAGACATTTCTAATGGTTCATGGTTGGGTTAGGTTTCGGTTCGGTTATAAGCCTCAACTGAAATAAAAATCAACATTATCGGTTTATCGATCTTATTAACAACCGGTTAATTGGTTTCAATCTATTTGGTTAGATTGTTTTTAGTTCGGATTAGTTAATTTTGGTTAATAACCAAAACCAAATTTTGGTTAAAATTTTGCTTAGAAGCACATGAAATGGAGGTATAAATACATGTAATGGATGTATAAAAAATATAAATGTACGAATGGTTCAGTTTCGGTTTGTTAATTTTAGTTAACTTAGGGTACAAAAAAACCGATATTAGGTTTACTCGGTTTCAATTAATTTTCAGTTCGGTTTTGCATGTTTTTGCATGTGTTAATTATAATAACACGTATACACATTAATTGAACGGAGTGTCAGGAATCATCAGTTCAAATGCACTTTTAGTACAGGCATATTGATTTCAATCACCAGTTCAAATGCACTTATGTATTTATATATTTATTATTGTTTTAAAAAAAATGATAAATGATC
Organism: Ambrosia x helenae; assembly: GCA_030844895.1. Taxonomy (NCBI): domain Eukaryota; kingdom Viridiplantae; phylum Streptophyta; class Magnoliopsida; order Asterales; family Asteraceae; genus Ambrosia; species Ambrosia x helenae. Next base: position 18,644 of record JAUTDX010006141.1, read on the forward strand.
AATTTCTCAACAAATTAAAGATGAAGTAAGTGAAAGTTTGTGCAAGAAAAACATAAATAAAAAGTGTGGCGATTTCCATCTCTTTCGCACCTGCCTCAATGATGTTGACGTTCATCCAAACAAAGTCAGTCAACGAATATTGTTAATCACATAACATATCAATTTTTGGTCAATTTCGGTTAAAGGTTTTGTTATTTTTCACCCATAGATATTGTTAATAACATAACATAATCAATATTTTTAATTAAAAGAATTGTTATACTATACTCAAATTAATATATATAGTTCATAAAGTTTTTGAATAACAAGTTATTTTTGGATAGTGGGTAAATGTATGAAAAAATATAAACAATCAAATGCCCGTTTTTTATGATATGATTTTTTAAACTATTAATGTATGGTTGTTTACAATTCATAAGGGTAGTTGGCAGTTGGCTTAAAATAATGAGAAAATGTTTAACTGTTATTTAAGTAAACAAAAGTTAACTTTAAACTTTTGAGTATCTTAAAATGCCCTTATCAAATATAATTATATATAGTATAGATATCCAGGGGTAAGAAATAATTTAACTAAAATCGAACAAAAATATAGAAGAATTGAATCGAAAGCAATCGAAAACTAAATTAACCAAAACCAAATTAACTTAAAATCTATTATTATTTTTTTGTACACTTAGTTCACCCAAAAACAACCAAACTAAACAGAAGCATTTATATATTCATATACTTTTAGCTTTATACCTAGGCCTATAAACAAATCGAATGGACACGGTGTTTGTGTTTGTTCATTTAATTTTAACTGAACACAAAACACATAAACAAACATGTTTGTTTGCTTAAAACCTAAACGAACAGTTTATTAACGAATATAAACGGAAGTTCATCAATATAATAAATGTGAACAATTTTATATTACTAAAAAACCCAATTACTAATTGGTTATTTATTTATAAATGGACGTTCATTAAAGCCCAATTTATGTTTATATTTATGTAAATATAACTACGTATGTAATTAATAAACTTAAACGAACATAAATAAACGACATAAACGAACTTCCATTCGAACAAGTTCACACGAACAGTACATGAACATTCGGTTCGTTTACAGGCCTATTTATACCTCTATTTCATGTATTTACACCTCCATTTCATGTACTTCTAGGCAAAAAAAAAAGCCAACGTTTGGTTTTTGTTATTCACCAAAATTAACTAAACCGGACTAAAAACCAATAATCTAACAATACTAACCGAACCAAGGAACCAAACTGTTTAATAAGCTTGATTAATTGATGACTTTGATTTTAATTAGTTTAGGTTGAGGCTAATAATCGAACGAACCGAACCATACACACCCATAGAAGTGTTTGTATTCCCCGCTGCATCGTGCGGGCACTCTACTAATATATATATATATATATATATATATATATATATATATTATATATATATGATCCTGTAGGAAAATTGATTTGTGTGAGAAGTGTAGGAAGAATTAAGAATTGACATGTACCATCATGTTTTTTATTTTGGAATGATGTTTTGGGTTGTTTTGTCTTGAAAAATACTTAACACAACAATATACAAAAATTTAAAACACAATCCAATGTATTATAGTCATTAAATTTAAATTTCAGATAAAAACACCCTAGTAATTACTTAAAACACTCTGCTAAAGTGTTATTGACATAGTGTTTTAAGTTTTAAGCCTAAATACATTGTTTTCGGTTATTAATTGTTATGTTTGTTGTTTTTCTAAGCAAAACAATCCAAAACATCATGAATACGTCCAAAAAATGATGCATACATATCAATTTTTAATCCTTCCTACACTTCTCATACAAACCAATTTTCCTACAGGAACCCTACCCTATATATATATAATATATATATATATGATACCAATATATCAGAGGGGGGGGGGGTACTCTACTCTAATACTCATTAAGTAGAACCAAGATTAATAAAGATTAGATACTTACAGTGTGTTAAGTACAGCAGAGATGATGATTAAGCACAGCGGATATGATGGAGTTATGCACAGCGAAAGTTGATGATTGTAAAAATACTTTTTTTTTTTTTTTTTTTTTATCAGGATATAGTATGAAGAGCTTTGAGAGAAAGACTGGAATAAGGTTAGGAAGTTAAAGAGTGTCGGAGAAAGTTTTAGTGTGCCATAAAGAGAGTAATATTATTGCTCTTAATGGTTACTCGTACTTACAACTGAAAGAAACAAGTGCCATTTATAGGCAAATATACAAATAAAATATTCTAACTATCTTACTACGTGTATGGTTGATATTAAAAGAAAGAAAAGAAAGAAAAAGACAAAACAACTTTTACAATTTTCAAACCTACTATGGATATTGATTGATACTTTGTGTCTTCTGTCACTGTCTTCTACTGTGTTTGTCTCCTTTTGTTTTTCGTCATTGCTTACGTGTGCTTTTGTTTTGTCTTCTAGAAATCTCTTGAGTTGATGGTATTGACTGTGGACTTCCAGGTTCTGAGTAAGGTTGTGTATCCTGTTCTTCTGTGTTATCATCTTGATTAATTATATGTTCTAGCTGCAGTGTTTCGCCTTCACCAACGAATGGTAGTAACATACTCCATTTTGGCGGTACGTAAATTTGCACATAGTGTCCTTCTCCAGCTAATTTATATAAATCCCAATGAAATCTTCTAGAACTTCTGGGGTTTTTTGATATTTTTTGAGAAACTTCTCAAATGTATTTTATAGAATTTTCTTCATCGAGATTTAATATAGGTAATGTTTGAAAATCGATATTTATATTTATTTCTCTGTCTTGCCATAATATCTTTCAGGACTATCTGTGATGAAAATCCTTTTTCTGGCTGGCCTGTATGTGTATCCGTCTGAATGTGGAAGGGAAGAAAACATTTTGCAAGCTATATAGGACATAGAGCCCTTACAGCTATGTTTCCAGCGATCATAAGAATTTTTTTCTCCATTTCATACAAGAAATCTTGTGTTTTAACATCTGTTTTTATTTCTAGATAATCAATCATACCATTATGATAAAATTGAATTATCTGATCATTTGTTATTTTTGTAGGATGATAGATCTGGATCATTAACAGCCCAGTTCCTTTTCCTTCATTGTCTGTTCTTTCAACAATTCTAAAGCCTTGTGTTTCAGAATCTTGTACAAAGGCTAGATTTATAAGCTGTTTTTGTAATTCATACAAAACTAAAGAAATTCTGTACAAACTTTCTGTGCAACCATTGTTTTAAATTCTGGAAATCGATCTGTAATTGGTGAAATGCATTTCCACACCATGGTGTATCAATCATTCTTGCTCTGAATGATTCATAGCTTCTGTTTATAACTGTACTATTTTGCTGTTTTTCAAGCTTTTGTTGTAATTTTTTATTATTTGCTTCAAGAATAGCAAGTTTTTGTTTTAATATACTGTTTTCAATTTTCAACTGTATATCTTGTGATTCTTTTGTTTTTTGCTCAAGCTGTGTTCTCAAAGTACTAATAATTTCTTGTTGTGCAATAATGTATTGCTCAGGATCTTGTTTAGCTATTTCAGAAAAACTTTTAACTTCTTCGGGTTCAATGTAAAAATCTGTTAACCCGAAACTTTCTCTTGCTGCCTTTTATGGCATCAGCAAAACTTGTGTAGCCTTTCCAAAAAGCTCCCCCAACACAACTGTTTTATATTTTGTATAACTGTTTCCCATTTATTGAAAACTCCAATCTTTGTCCCTCTAAAAATAACATAATGTGTAAACTTTGGTTGTTTAAATTGTGTAGACTGTTTCTCAGGTTTGTTTAAAGTTTGCTCATGAAAATAAATGCTTAATGCATTTAACACTTGTACTTTGAAAAAAGATGCTTGAGGCACAGTTTGAATATGCCACAAGTTGTCCAAAAGACATTGTTGTTTCTCTGTAAGCTGCGTTCCTTCATAGGACGGAACCTCTTATCAGATTCTTCACATATCTGTAAATTGTACTGTCCAAATGCAAAAGTTGGCTTGAGGATCTTTGAGGGATTAAAGGTCTTTTTCCCATTGCCTTTTTTGCATATAGCTGTTACTTTGAAAACTGTAAAACTGAGGGATTTGATCTAATCCCATAATAGGCTGTGGAACAGACTTTGTATCTGATGTTGTTTGACTGTAAAATTTGCTGTATCTTTTCATCTTCAGATGAAGAGCTTTGTTGTCTAGGATGTACCAATTTGGTTTTTCCTTTTTCCTTCTTCTTGTCCATCTGCAATAAACCATTTATTTATATTTCTGGATAGCATATCTGCTATACCATTATTTTTTCCTTTAATATGTTCAAAATTAATAATATATCCATTTCCTTGAATAATATTTTTGTAAATTAATCCATCGTGTTCTATTTACCTTTTTACTTTGGTCATTTTTTGACAAATTTACTATAGCTTCACAATCTGTTCTTATTGTGAATTCTTTTTAAGAAATAATTTAAACTTTTCCTAATGCATAGATTAATGCCTGTATTTCAAAATCTATAGTAGTCCAACTATTTTTATTTTGAAAATTACCCACTTGCATAAGCACAAAATTTTCTTCTTCTTCTTTTGGACTATATTTGTTGGGTTACATAGAAGGACTGCTCCCCATCCTTCTTTACATCCATCTGTTTCAATAATATATAATCTGTTACTAATGGTAATTCTAAAGGTTTTATATTTTTTACAGCTGTTTTAATTTTTTGAACTAGTTTAACATCCTCTTGATTAAAATACCTTTGACCATTTTTTAGTGGTTTTACTATAAAGAGGACCAACTAATTTTGAAAGGTTTGGAATAAATTTTCTAGCATAATTTACTAATCTAGAAAAGCCTGTATTTGTTTTAAATTTTCAAAATTTTTCTGGAAAATTTAAAATTTTTGTAGAAATATGTGGCTGTAACTCTATTTTTCCATTTCCTATTTCTAAACCTAAAAAGGAAATTTTTTCTTTTTTATAACTCCATTTTCTTTTTTGATACTACTATCCCATTCTTTTTTTATTTCTTCGAAAACCTTCTGTAAATGCTCTCATGTTCCTGTATTGTATCACTTGCAACTAAAATATCATCAATATAAACCAAACAAAAGTTATATTTAAGAAAATATTATCCATAAATCTTTGAAATATCGATGGAGCATTTTTTAGTCCAAAACTTAAAACATTCCATTCATATTGTCCTTCTGAACATGTAAAAGCTGTCCATTGTTTAAAACTTTCTTCTAACTTTAACTGATTATATCCTGATTTTAAATCAAACTTTGAAAAAATCTTTTTATTTTGTATAAGATTTAATAAGCTATCTTTATTAGGTATATTATATTCCATCATCAATTGTATTATCATTGAGTCTTTTATAATTATTATACTATTCTATATCTAGCTTTTCCTCCTCTTTTATTTCACTATGATTTCTTACTATAAAAGCTGTGGATCTATGAGGACTTTCTGATTTTCTAATTAGTCCTTGACTTATCATTTCAGGGATTTGTTTTTTAAATTCTTTCTTTATCAATGGACTGTATTCTATATTTGCTGTTTCGAATTATTATGTCAGGGTTTTTTAACTTAAATTTACATCTGTAGTTCACATTTGATTTTGTTATATCTTCTCCTATATATCCTAACTTTTCTAAATGTAGAATTATAGGATAATTTATACTTTTTGTAATTTCTTGTCCTTTCTAACTCATGCTTTAAAAAATTTGTTAAAAGTAATAGGGCCTCATTTTCTATTACTTTATCTCTTTTTTTGTGTATTTTTTAAAAAATCTAAATTTCCTTTATCCCTCTTTTTTGAACAAGTTCTGTTGTATTTAAATATCTAAGAGTTGGGATTGTGTATAATTGTTTACTTAGTGTTATATAGTTTCTGGTAATTGTTACTGCTCCATTTATTCCTAGAATAAAATTTAAACCTATTACAAAATCTCTTGATTTTTATAGTAGGTGGGTGAATGTTTATTTGTGGCATATCATATTTAATACTATAATTTCCAGCAAAATCTAAGAATTGTATTCCTATGGTTCCAGATAATGTGTAACATTTATTATTCTATCTTCTTCAATTGTTCTTGTTGTTAATTTATAGGATAATTTTTTATGATATTCTATTGGTGCTAGATCATATGATATAACACTTTTTGTTGCTCCTGTGTCTACTAGGGCTGTTAAATCTATATATTTTTCTTTATCTAAACCATACTCTACACTTTTATATTTATCATGTTTATGGATCCTTGAGTTTGTATATAAGTCTGTTCTTCTAATTGTTGTTCAGCCATTTTACTTATTTCTTCTGTTTTTACTAATTTTTCAATCTCGGTTACTTTATTTTCTAATTTTTTATTTTTAGACCATGTAATCTCCTAATATTAACTCTATTTTTTCTAATATTTCATTTTTTCTTGAAGTCTCA